>JAHKKF010524184.1:95853-150805 GCA_019740295.1 Labeo calbasu | reverse complement strand
AGAACATGAGATGGGAGTTTTTCGACATACCCTAACTGTCATGAACTGGAACAAAAACAGTCCAGGCAGAGTAAGACAAGACGAGCGTTTGGCATTAACAAGTATATAAATTGTATTATTTTTATTAAAATAACCGATCGTAACGCTAGACAAGACCCTTCTTTCTTGGCTGGGATCGTTTGAAGCCGCATTTAAACTGCATGTTTTCCTCAAAAAACATAATTTCTTTACGACTGAAGAAAAAAAGACATGAACATCTTGGATGACAATGGAGTGAGTGAATTATTTGTAAATTGTTGTTCTGGAAGTGGACTTCTCCTTTAAGCCATATATGTGCTTTCGGATTTAGTTTGTTGGACAGATACTGTGTCAAAAGCATAATGGCCCAAAATACAACTTTAAAGACCTTTTATGTTAGAATAAGAGTTTTGAATGTCTTTTAAAAGCTACACTTTTTGCCCGGAAGACCTTGTTTCATATAGTCATGTGACCATGATGACATCGCAATACCACGATATTGATCATACCATTACGTCTCTATTAAACAGAGTTAACAAGAGTAAACTGACTTATAATACTCAACCCTGGTGAAAAAAACAGCATATGCTGGTAGGTATGTTTTGATGCTGATTTAAGCTGGTCTTTTACCTAACCAGCATCCCAGCATCAAAACATACCTACCAGCATAAGCTGTTTTTTCTACCAGGGATTACTATGCCCAGCATTAATACTTCTGTATAAGAACTTGATGGGGCAGCTGTGACAGGTCACCGAGAGTTCATGAAGATAACCAGGGATCGTCTGCCTGCGGCTGTCAACATTACAGCAACCAGGCCTCACCTAAAGCATAGGGCAACAATTTGTAGTGTAAGAATGACAACAGTCCTGACAGTTAAGTGTTGTATTGGTGAAAGGTTACTGTAATAATTGGCTGAGGAAATGTAGAAGTAAACTACTGTTCAAAAATTTAAGGTCATCAGAGTAGTTACACCAAAAGTACTTTACAAAAGGCCCTGTGTAGACCAAAATCTGGGATATTTGATTACATTTAAGATTTGCGTGCACGCTGTCAGTGAAATCATAGACGCTTTGTCATTTAAAATGAAAGCACTGAGTTGTCGGTTTCTTTCTAGTACAGCTCAGAGTTATTGTAATTAGATTTTAAAGTGGATTATTGACCTCTCAGCCTCTTGTTTCAATCTCAAGAGTCACAAAACATACTCCCCACCATGTTTGTTTCTGCCCTCTTGTTTATTAATGCTCAAGTGTGTCTGCTTAGAGGTGTGTGTTTATGTATGAATGCGTCTATGCGCATAAATTACGCTCTCTGATAGGAGTCTGTGCGAGCGGCTCTGAAGTGCGATGGCTGATGATGAGCATGTTTGATGCAAGGATGCAGCTCTTCCACCTCTTAAGATGCCTGTGCATTTCTGGTCCTGCTGCTGAAACGTCTTCTCTCAAATGTTAATGAGACCAGAGGAAGTATTGTGCCACTCTCAAATGCAGTGGTAATGCGTGACCATGCAAAGGTTTTTTGTTACAAAGAGCCTCGTCCTGAGTTTTGCCATTGTGACATTTCATTCTGTCGTTTGGTCAAAATTGTTGCAGATGCTATTGTTGTTTTTGTATAGTAACTAAATAGTAACTAAAACTATTAACAATTGATTTTATTACCTGAAATGCTGAATGCTGAGCTGAAATAATACAAAATGTAAATATTACATGTAAAACCTGTGATAGAAAGCTGAAAAAACTTTTTTGCACACATGTATTGGAAAATACAGATATATTGTGCTGACTAAAGCAGTTGTGAATGCAGTATAAAGTAAAGCAGCAATACAACAGTTCTTTAATTGTCACCCTCCCTTCCCCTCAGAGGGCATCATGAATATTTAATAAATAATTAGCAACATAATTTTTCCTTAGGAGTCATCACAACTCTAATTGCACTGTGAATTAAATGATGAGCAGCGTTATGGGTGGTTCCCATATTCTGTGATGTCAGGAGAGTTAAAGCAGTATCAATCTGATCAAAGGACGCAAGTGTGTGTGAGGCTATAGCTCGCTCAGTGATATGCTAATGAGATGTCTCTTTCAGAAAACATAGTGGGAGGAGCTATTCTAATTAAGGATATTCAGAGTAGCAGCCTTTTCACTTACGCTTGCATATTCATTACAGTAAATGCACTATGCAAATCGAATGTGGTAGTGTGGTAATGCCCCGTTAATTTATTCAAATTTATCAGAGCAGATTTCAGATTTATTAGAACACTTGTAAAATGGACCACTCTAATTATGGCAATGTCTCAGATAGACCACTTATCTTGATGTGCATTTGTGTCATTGCCCGAGACAGAAGCTTATGCTGTTTTTGGTGTTTGATCAATAGTAAACGTCTTGTCATGTGTGATAAGATAAATCTCAATGCAACCTTGTAGTCCAGGTATTTGTTCCTTTTTGTAATCATGGACATCGCTGAATAATAATTTTGTTCTCTTTTCTTTAAATAATAAAAACAAATCTCACAATTATGCATGTTTTGTCTCTAACCCAATAAAGCCTGTTGTATAATCTGCAAAATGCCTCAAAAATGATAAAATATTTCCTGACAAAACTGTTTTGTCTGGTTGATACTTTATACCTTTTTAGCAAGTAAAATGCCTTTTTGATGTGAATTCTTTACTGATTTTTATAATGTAAATAACTTTTTTCTTATATCATACTATAGGAGCCATAAAAACTGATGTATAAAATATGGTTAAAAATGACTTTTTTTTAAAGATTGTGTAAAGTGCAATATTCTGATCCATTTCAAAATCCTATTTTTTTCTGACTATTATTTCATATGTCAGGTTTTGCATTGTTAATGATTTAATATATATATATATATATATATATATATATATATATATAAATTATTGATTTATCTATATAAATCAATGATGATGATGATTTTTTTTTAATTGCTCTANTATATATATATATATATATATATATATATATATATATATATAAATTATTGATTTATCTATATAAATCAATGATGATGATGATTTTTTTTTAATTGCTCTAATTGAATTTTAATTTGCTTTTAATTGAAACTGTGGAAGTGAACTGCCAGAAAATATAGCTATGTTATAAATATACATTTAAAAAATCTATAATTTTTGGACCTAAATTAAATGATTTTTTTAAATTGCTTCTTATCCCCCTTAAGATGCTACCTAGATTTATTTTTTTGCGACAGGACAGATCAGAGCGGACAGGAAGTGAAGTGGGAGAGAGATAGGGTGCGGGGTCGGGAAAGGTCCTCGAGTCGGGATTCGGACATGGGACGCCTGTAGCTCAATGGCACCGACCAAAAAATATACATTTTTAAAAATTTATTATTTTTTTCTTTTTTTTTTCTTTCTTTATTTATTTATTTTGGATCTAAATTATTATTTTTAATTGCTCATTATTCCCTTAAGATGCTAACTTTGTTGTCAGGTCACTGTTCTAAAAAGGAAACTGTGGAAGTGAATGGCCAGAAAATATATTTATATTTTTTTCTTTAATCTTTTATTATTATTATTATTATTTTTAATCTAAATTAAATGATCCAATACCATCAAATGTTATCAAGGATGAGTGGTTAATACAAGATGTTGTTTATTCTTATCCTGCTGCCACTGATGACCCCAGCTTTCTTAAGTATACACATAAATACACTGTGCTATCTCTCCATCATAGCCACACACACACACCCCCTCCGACCACCCTCTCTCCACCTGCCATATTAGCAGGGTGGATTTATGACATCGTTAGCTTAAAGTATTAGCTATGCCGGGACAGACCATGACTTTTATTAATTAGATTAATCTTGAGTCCCTTACTCAGAGTGTGATTAACTCTGCATGCCTCAGAGAAACATATCTGTCCCCTTGCTAAGGCTCTGACACGAGTGTCACAGCATGACCTCTGTATCCTTCCTATTAATTATCCAAACCTGGACCTCTAAGGGTTAATTTTCAGGGTCTGATCGAAAATAGCATTACAAACCTGATGTTTTCAGAGAAAAAAATTATTTAAACTTCACATTCATCAGAAATAACAGTAACCGCGTCACTCCTGCTACAAAAGCACGTATAAGCACATAACAGACGTCGTCCATTCTTTATCATAATCATGCTGTCTGCATGAAATTGCTTGAGCGACAGAACCAGTCTAAAGTCGAGCCACAGAGAGAGAGGCACAGAGCCGAGGTGATGGATACACCGCCGTGAACAGGAATAAGTGCGTTTGTGTGCTTGATAAAGACGTGAGAGTGGCGAGAGGTGGAAGCTGAAGCTGATTAAAGGAGGGAGAAGCTCCACTCCATCTTGTCTTGTGTCTTGCGTGTCTTATGATATCTTATCATTAGTTCCCCTGACAGTGATTTAGCAGCTGCTATTCTCTCTCATTGCCAGGGAACAGTGTTTAAAAGTAACCTTCTTTTAATAATCCAGGCCATTTATCACCTCTGTTACTGTCAGAGTCGAGTGGAGGTAGTCAGACGGTAGTTCTGTGGTGCGTGTGTGTGATTGTCAGGCCTAGAGGTCTCAGAGGGCTCAGTCCAGATAGAGAAGTCAACAGGCCTTCAGGAAAATATCTGAACCCAGGCATCATCAGCTGAATCACAAGGGCTTATCGGCCACTTTCCTACCAGATCCACCTAAAAACATCCAGGCATTTGTATCTTGTGGGGACCACAGTTGGGTATTTTAACATTTTAACAGCAAGAAATGAAAACGTTTTTTTACAAGTGTACATTACATTGACAATGAAGTGACAGTAAAGACATTTTGTAGTGTTACAAATGACGTATGTTTCAAATAAATCCTGTTCTTTTTAGTTTCAATTTGTCAAAGAATCTTGAAAAAAATGTATCACAGTTAGGGATATATATCGTCTATGATAATATTGTATTTGTTGTTAAAACTATATAATGTAAACAACTGTATGGATTGCATGGTTAATGTACTACTGAATACGTTGTTCTGCTAATTTATGCTGTCTACACTCTTAAAATTAGAATTTAAGGTGCCGCACGATGCCATAGAAGAAACTTTTTTGTCTAAATGGTTCCATAAAGAACTTTTAACATCTGAAGAACCGTTCTGTTTCACTAAAGTTTCTTTGTGGTTAAAGAAGGTTCTTCAGATTATAAAAAGGTAAGAAAGAGATGGTTCTTCAAAGAACCTTTGACTGAATGGTTTCTTTGTGGAACCAAAAATGGTTCTTCTATGGCATCGCTGTGAAGAACCTTTTAAAGCACCTTTTTTTTTAAGAGTGTAAACCACATAAAAACCTGTGGAAGCTGCTAAAACATATGAGAAGGACTTAGTAAGCAGGAAAGGGAGCAATATTTTGACAAACTACAGTTAATAGATGGTAAAGATACATACGAGCAGTATTAATTAAGATATTAGACTAATATTTTATGGAATTGATAAGAACAAACACTAATGTTGTTAAGATTCTTGTTTCGGAAATCCTGGTTTATTTTGTCCAACCACAAATACCTTTAGTTCCTCAGACAGTTTTTTGCACTCTTCTCCTTGATTTGTTATAACTTTTGGCAGTCTATAGTACTCCAGATGTTTTTCTGGTTCGACCAATTAGTACAGCCCAAAACATAATAATTGACTATTTTCAGCAGCTTAATATTGAAGTTTCATTCGGTTCATTGGCATTGTTTATATTCAGTGCGGCTAATATGATATATATTGATGACCCGTTGTGAAAACACTCTATATTAGCATGATTGCAAATGTGATATTGATTTTATAAAACAGTCCAATAAATGAAAAGTTAATATTAATTTACTTACCATATTAGACACAAGTTACTGTTTTTGCTCTATAGTTTCAAACAAAGCCACAGCAGCCCAGCTAACAGAAAACGTTTTCCTGTGGCTAACGTTCTCTAAAGGTTCTCTCAAAGTTATCGAAAAATGTTATTAGAGCATTCTTTCAAAGTTATTGAGTAACGTTAGTAGAATGTTTTCTCAAGGTTATATGTCACGTTATACGTTCTAAACACGTTAGCATAAAAACTTTTTTTTTGCATTGTTAGTGGAACATTTTAAAAATGTTATTAAAATATGTCTTAACAAAATGAAACAGAGGAAAAAAAATGATTAAAATTAAAATCTTACAATGTGCTTAAAAGTCAGAAGACACTTCATTTATTCTCAAATTGTTTTTCTGACATTTGCAATATGAGTGAATAAGAAAATACACTAGAAGGCAAAGTGTATTCCAGCTAACAATTTTTGGTTCCCAGAACAGTATGTTTTATGGTTTATTTTTGGTTAGCCAGGAAAGTTTTCTTAGCGATTTCCAGAATGTTAGTTTTTGGTTTGTAGAACGTTATTCTAACATTATTCAAACATTCCCAGAACGTTAGTATTTGGTTCCCAAAAAAATAACCAAACAGGAACTAAAAACTAACGTTAGGGCAACGTTCTTAGAACATTAATATAATGGGGAATGGAATGAACATTTTAATAACAGTTTAAATTACATTCTTAGAACAATAATATAATGAGAGACTGAAGCGTTCTACAAACATTCTGAATAACGTTCTTATAACCAAACAAGAATGTTAATACAATGTCTAAAAAAAAACATAAAATTGTTAGCTGGGTAACTGTTTATGTCTCTGAGCAAAACACTTCGTTACTGAATCACTCATGCAGTAATTTGCTGCCACCTACTGGCAATTTAGGCTATATATTTAAAGTATATTTTCCCCTTTTCCCCCTAAAATTATTTCAAATATTACTACTGAATAAAATGCCAGCACAATAACATGCTCAGCCACATTTTGTCTAATTATCGTTATCAACAAAATTCCAAAAAATACAGAGATATCATTTTTTTGTCATTTTCGCACTCCCCCTAATCACAGTTTCCAAAAAATGTCAAACAGTGCAACTGTTTTCAACAATAATAAAAAAAATTCTGAGCAACAGAATCAGCATAATGATTTTTGAAGGATCATGTGACAGTGAAGACTGAAGTATATTGAAAATGTAGCTTAGCCGTAACAGAAATGAATTAGATTTTAAATATGTAAGATATTTAAAATATATTTAAGTACAATTTTTTAAAAATATTTTTTCACAGTATTGCTGTTTTTATTGATTTTTTTTTTTTTATCAAATAAATGTAGCCTTGGTGAGAAACTTGGAGATGGAAAAAAACACTTAAATCTTAATTACCAAATATTTATATGTATTTTAAAATATGTTAAATATGTCTTATATTTTTGCGAATTTGCTTTTCATTTCTTACCATTAAATGATTTGAAAATATTAGAACACTGGTATTGTGTCTTTCTGGATACAATATAAATATATAACAATTAATACAAAAATACAAATTAGATTTAACTGAAAAGGTTTCTCTTATAATAATCAAAATAAATAAAATCTACAACATTAATAATATGATAATAACAGCATTTTATAATACAAAGAAAGTATAGAATATATATATATATATATATATATATATATGTGTGTGTGTGTGTGTGTGTGTGTGTGTGTTGGCTTTATTACAGTGACATATATTTCAATTTTAGAAACAACATGTTGTCTAATATCATTTATACTGTTTGTCTCCCACAGTATAAATGTGTCTGTGTACATGGAAATATATATCTTATATTTAGCTATAGTTATGTAAATATCTTTTATGATTTAGGAAGGGGTCTCTCGCAAGGGGATCCTCATATATGGGAAAAAATGTGAAAACTCATTGTGTGCGTCTGTGTGTGTTTGCTGTCATCTATATATATGAGGTTTTAGTGTTGGTTGTGTGTGGTAGAGTAGGTAGGTTATGCCTTGTATCTTCACAGTATGAAATCAATAGCTCTTCTATAGTGTACAGATAAGGTTAATCATGAGCCACTCTGACAGCACTCATTTTTCCTCAGCCATGTTTTCCTCCTGCTGTATTCTCATACTCTGCATGCGCATGTAAGCATGTGTGTGAGTGTGTGTGTTCTTACCTGCACTTTGTGGAGAGATGAATGAGACTGTGCTGGATTCGGTGGTGTTGGTGTGAATGTGTTGACATTTTGTCAATACAGTATTGGCATTCCAGTTAAGCTGAGGATTAGGCAGATAAATGTGTAGTAAATGGATTGTTTGCTGTTGTGCCCACCATAAATCAGATAACACCGCTTAAACACACACACATACAAGGTTCAGGGGACTCTCTTTTAAGTTATTACTACTTTACAATGGGAAAAAGGCAAGTTCCGTAGCAGCAAAGGCCATTAATATGTCAAATATGTCAAATTTGTAAATTAATTTGATGTGCTAAAGTAGAAAAATATGCAAGGTTTAACGCAAGTGTGAAATCTTAATTTGAAATCTCTCATGAGTAAAATAACACCACTTCTCATGATTTAACTGAACCTCCAACTTCACACGATGTGTAGTTCTGTAAAAATATTGGACTTCATTTGTCTATGCTCTGCTTAATCTCATCATCAGTGTGAATTAGCACATTAATGTAGTTTCTGCTGGGTTTATGAATGATAATCTTTATGACACTAATGGAATGCGTTCTCTGTTCAGCAGAGGCTGAACAAGTCGTGAATCAAGAGATAATCAGAATGCTTTATGAAAATAAGATTTGCTCACTGCACACTGTAAATTAAATGGATATCAGTAACTTTTCTCTTTTCATTTTTGGACAGCAAATATGGAAATTAAAAATGAATGCAATGGTTAAAGGAGGAAATGAAGCTTTTTTTCATTTCGCATGACTTTATCAGAACGTTAACATTAAAAAAAAATATATATATATATATATATATTTATTTATTTATTTATTTCTTCTTTGAGGATGATGTAGTATTTTTAGTAAAAATTGCTAAAGAAGATACATTATGCAAATGTTTAATGATTGTTTATCAAATGCCAATGCATTTTCATGACCTTGAATGTGTGTACTTGTACTTGATTTTACTTTTATTTGTTAGTTTGTTTGCCTGTCATATTTATTTTTATATCCAGGTCAGTATTTCATTGTACGATATGTGTAGATGGCGCATAGATGGATTATCTGCATTGATTATCTGCGTGTATCATTAATTATCTAGGAAGTGCTCTCAAGGTCACAGGGCTGGAAATTTAATTATGCTGCCACTTTATTAAGTGGTCCATTTAAAAATGCTGAATCGCAGTAATTAATTTGGGGGGCAGTATTCCCATAGGAAATTATTATTTTTGCTCCTCCCTCCAGATTAAGGGTGTGTGTAAGCGTAAATGAACGTGGGTAGACCGTATTTCATTCCTTGTATGAGTTGACAGCTGCTTTATTGGTGGGTGGTGGTCTTCTTTGCTGATGACAGGGTCCTCACATCTTTAGTACCATGCATACAAACACTAACAGGTTGATCAGTTCTCAATGTTCATTGCAACCAGGATTTCTTGTTGTAGTGCATTTCATAACGTTTTTTTTTCATAAAGTTCATCTTCGGAACACAAGTTAAGATATTTTTTTAGAAAGGTAGAAAGGATATTGTGAAAATAGTGTTGTGTACTCACCTGAACGCGTGGCGAAAACTGACACAGAAGAGAAGACATTGTTAAATTAATTATTTATCTTTGTTTTCTTTGCACACAAAAAGTATCCTCGTAGCTTTATAAAATTACAGGTGAACCACTGATGTCACATGGACTGTTTTAACAATATCCTTACTACCTTTCTGGGCCCTGAATGTGGTAGTTGCATTGCTGTCTGTGCAGGATTAGAAAGCTCTCTGATTTCATCAAAAATAAAACAAAAATCTTAATTTGTGTTCCGAAGATGAACAAAGGCCTTACGGATTTGGATGCACGACTGAACGAATCACTCCCCGAGACTACTCATTTTCCCGAGTCACATTAAAGATTCGTTTAAAAAATGAACTAATTCGTCATCACTAATTCGTAGCATTGAGAACGTGCATCCCCGAGCCTGTGCTACACGAGCTTTTGTGTTTAAAAAGTATACAAATTTTTATTTTTCGAAAAAAATGGCCGATCGTTTCGCTAGATAAGACCCTTCTTCCTCGGGTGGGATCGTTTAGAGCCTTTTGAAGCTACATTTAAACTACATTTTGGAAGTTCAAAATCAGGGCACCAATGAAGTCCATTATATGAAGAAAAATCCTGAAATGCTTTCCTCAAAAACCATAATTTCTTCACAACTGAAGACAGAAAGACATGAACATCTTGGATGACAAGGGGGTGAGTACATTATTTGTAACTTGCTGTTCTGGAAGTGGACTTCTCCTTTAATGATTTTAATTTTTGCATGAACTATCCTTTTAATACATTACTTTAATACTTTTAAGAAATTACTTTTATTCAGGCAGAGTGCATTCATTTTAACCAAAGTAGAAGTAAAGGCATTTTTAGGGTTACAAAAGATTTCTGTTCTTTAAAGGTTACAAAAGAAATGCTGTTCTTTAAAATCAAAGAATACTGTGATTAAAGTTTTCACAAAAATATTAACCAGCACAACTATTTCCATTGTTGATAATAATAAGAATTTATTCTTTAGAACCAAATCAGCATATTCAAATGATTTCTGAAGGATCGTGTGACACTGAAGACTGGAGTAATGGCTGCTGAAAAACTGACACCGAATCACAGAAATAAATTGCATTTTATTATAATATACATTATAACAGAAAACAGTTATTTTAAGTTGTAATAATATTTCACAATATTGCTGTTTTTATCAAATAAATGCAGCCTTGGTGAGCAAAAAAACTTATTTCAAAAATATAAAACAAGGGAGCACAAACATTTTTAAAATCAATAAACAGCTGGTTGGATAAATACCAAAAGTTATTTATTTGTTTGATAGTTTGCTTGTTTATTTACTTCACTCATTATTTATGCTAACCAATCAATTGGGGGGTTTCATTCAATTAATTTTTATTGTATATTTTCATTACCAAATTAATTCTACTAAATAAAATTAACCGTTGTCACTAAACAGATTATTTTTTTAACGTCATGCCATCACAATGGCAGAATGAGTTACAATGAACCCACAGCACTGAATAAAAGCAGAGGAGCAGAATAAGGGGAGGCTAATCTGTGCTGCTCCAGCAGTGGGGGAGGATGCCGCACTCATCTTCACCGCTTAACCAGGGAAACCCAGCATCACAGCGTCTGTGGCTGTTGACGATGAGCTTTGGTCTGGTGGGCTGAAAGGCAGTCATCTGAAACGGGGAAATATATCACTAAAAACACTGTCCATCAAAGACAATGAGCCGTCACTGGAGTCGTATTGATTATTTTTTCTATTTGAACTGAACAGGATGTGTTTAAATAAAATAAAGGGCTTTCATGAAGGTTTTCCTGCATGGTCTTCCCCAAGATGCCATATTAAAATAATATCAGCCATTAGGAGAACGCTTTTGATCTTTTTAATTACAGTACATATTTGACAGTCTATTTTGATATTTAGATTAAATGTAATTGTATGAGTTAATTTTGCTCTCATCTGACATCTTTTTGTTAATTAGAATTAATGGCCTCAGAATCGTTCTGCATTCATAATGCTGGAGCTGCTTGAGAAAATTTCCAGTTTGTGGTTAATCATGCTGTTATACGGCAATGGGAAAATTAATTAAGCTTATCCCAGTCTCTGGGGCATTGTTGTGTTAATTGTTCTCATTGACTTGTGTAATTATTTGTTTGCTGATCACATTTGCATACTCTTGAAAATCCTGCTGATGAATGGTGTAATGATTGGTGATAAGCTGTGCTGTCTGTAACAGCCTGTGTGCTGTAAAATGAAAGAGACTCTTTATGAAAATCAGCTTAACTCATGACTAGAGATGTAGTATCACAGTACAGCGCCTTGTGTCCTGTCTAAATGAGTTGCACTGACCCCACCTCTGCTCCCAGAGAGGTCAGAGGTCAAAAGAGGGTGAAAGTTCCCAGTAAATAACATGGGTTACTGAGGTCATGTAAGAACAGTTTTGACCTCCAAAGACTACACTCAGTCGTTCTACGTATTTAACGTAGACTCGTTCCTAAACATTATTTGTGTTGGCATCTAAATCCTAATTAAAATATCACAATACAATTCTTGAAATACATTTTAAAAAGCATTATTTAATATCCTCCATTGACCACTGAGACAATTACAAAAACAACATTTTGAGAGGGATAAATCTGTCTTAATATTGCTTATTTAACACTGCTGTTGCAGTCCCATTAAAGAGAGTCTTTACGCAGCAAAATAAGAGTTGTTGAAACAATCATCATCCAGCAAAAGTGAGATACTAAATAAATGTTGGAATACTCCACATGCCAACAAATAACTAAACAAATGCATCAAAGTGAGGGAAAAAGCAAAAAGTCCAGCATGAAATGAAGTATGAATAAATCTGCAGTGTAGTGGTCATGTTTTCTGATTTCTAAGGTAATTCAGTTTGACACAGTAATTAAATGAAGGAAGCAGCTCCCATTTCTGCCAGCCTCTCTGTATCCATCATCGTTTAAAGCCCACCATCCTCCACTGCACACAAACACACGCTCAAGAGGAGATGAATAAGCTAAACGAATGCCATTATTCCAACACAGAGAGAACAGAACCATTGATCAATGTTGATGGTTCGGTTTGTGGCGAGCCCACATTCTCTCATTGTATCCAAATAATTGCATACCATTTTTTCATCTATTTACTAGGTGCCTTATTTGCATTCTCTTAAAAATGAAATCATTACAAGGATGTGTCGTTTCAAATATCTCTATAAACACTTCCATTCATTATCAACATCAGTTTATTAAGCTAAAGCGCAGTTGAGTATTTGACCAAATTTCTTCCAAACTATGATTTATCAGTGCTTTTCTCTGTGTAGATGCTTATTCCAGCATCTGCTGGCATCTTCATTTGTCTGTATAAAGTGTTACTAATGAAGAGCTGTACTTAGGCTCAGCTTCTGCTTTGGGTTGTATCCAATCCTAAACCCATAACACTTCAATCAATTAAGTTAAAATTATTTAACTTGAATTTAAATAAACTCGAAAACCTGAATTACAAAGTTGAAATGTGCTGATATTAGATATTGCAGTTATGAAGCTGCATCAAGTGTTAAACAACATGCATCATACCGAGTTTAATTTCATTGAGAAATCATTATAATTCATTACGAATTGTAGATTGCCAACGGATAATGGTCAGAAGATTCGAATGCTCATGCAATAAATATACAGTGTCATTTCTACCACATCTCAAATGTGTTTTGACACTTTAAACATTTTTTAATGAAACAGGATGCTTTTGTGTTGCTTAGACAAACTCATATAATGCTAACATTTTATGCATGCTAAATACACACAAATATATGTGACCCTGGACCACGAAACCACGGGTATATTTGTAGCAGTAGCCAACAATACATTGTATGGGTCCATGAAGATATTTTGTAAATTTCCTACTGTAAATATATAAAAACGTAATTTTTGATTAGTAATATGCATTGCTAACAACTTTATTTGGACAACTTCAAAGGCTTAATTTTTTTTTTTTTTGCACCCTCAGATTCCAGATTTTCAAATAGTTGTATCTCGGCCAAATATTGTCATATCCTAAAAAAAAAAAAACATAAATTAATGGAAAGCTTATTTATTCAGCTTGATGTAACATCTCAATTTTTTAAAAATGGATCGACTGGTTTTGTGGTCCTGTGTCACATATTATCATACATCAATACATTGTCAAAGTCTTTGTATCCATAATTGGAAAATTCAACAAAATCACATCTTGATTGTAATTGATAAATTACTTAATAAATTGCCTATAAACTGTTTAATATTTTAATTCAGTCATTCTTTTCATTGGCATTGTTATCTACCTAACATGGTAAACAAGTAGAGAGTTTTACTAAAATAGATTATGAAGCTTACAACATGATTTTTTGTAAAAAAAAAAAAAACAAACAAACAAAAAAAACAAAGACAGTTTTATTTGTGACCTATTTATAAATAAGAAAATCTGAAACCTTTTAGTTTGAATGAAATCAGTCTCAGGGAAACAAAAGTGTCCAAAGTTTAAAAAAAAAAAAAAACCTGATCTATGAACATTAATTCAGAAATGTACAGTTTACAGCATCTTACAAAGGAACAAATAGGGACGTTTATGAATAATAATGGCTGGACTTGTCATCTGCCGCCATCTACTGGTAATTTAATGTCATAAGTCTGGCAATTTAATGTCATAAGTCAAATCATTATTTTCTCTCTCAATGAACATGGACGGAAAATAAAGAGATAAAAATAAGGCTATGTAAATGTGAATAATAAACAGGCAAACATAACTCTTGTAGCTACTTAATGTAAAATTTACAGAGGGCTGTCTAATGAAAATCAATTATAGCAAAACCATTTTGTTTTGTTTCAAAATGAACCAATTAGAATATTAATTTTCGTTTTTCATGTTAAAAGAATTGTATGAACCCTATTTAGATTATTTGTATCCTCCTCCTTCTATGACCGGAGATTTATGTCCCTCGCGGGTTTCCGTAGCGCGATCGGTCTAAGTTTGGATTTTGAGGAAGTGCTCAGCCAGCGGGCAAATCACAAAGCATCAGCGAAGATTCTACGGTTATTTTAACCAGAACAGCGTACAGCGTTCGCACTGAAAATACACTATGGCATATCAACTATACCGAAACACGACACTTGGGAACAGCCTACAAGAGAGTCTTGATGAACTTATTCAGGTGAGAGCGCTGAATCAAATTGAAGTTATCTAGCTTGATGGCTAGCCAGCGCAGACTGATATGATGGATAAATAGAGATAACGGAATAAAAACGATTGCTGCACATCCACTCATCTACCTTTATATCATATCATAGTGTTAAATCCTGTAATTTGTTCTGTTCGTGGTTAGTGATGTATCGATTCATTAAAGTAAATGAGTTTAGCCAACGCCAGCTGTGTTTGTAATTGAGCTGTTTCTTTTTTATCACAGTAACGTTAAGTCAAGAGCTGTCCGCTTCAGTGAGGGATAAATGAACTATTTTAGTGTTTCTTAGATGTTTACGTGAAATATTGTTTATTTTACTTTCACATTACCTCAGACTGAGACATAACACTCAGTCATACCTTTCTGTGTTAATAATAACACTGTACAGGCAGACTTTGCTCTTTAGTGTGAACATGTTTACGTCTCCTATTAACCATAATTTAAGATGGAATGACGTTACCTGAATGAGTCCACTCAAGAAACTAGAAAGCTAATTATTGTTTAATCAAACTATAACAACAGGGAAGCTTAATAGTGTGTTAAATATTAATGAATTTTCTAAGTAACAGAACAAATTCAACTGTATTTTCCGTCCTTCCACAGACTCAACAGATCACACCACAATTAGCCCTCCAAGTCCTTTTACAGTTTGATAAAGCCATCAACACAGCACTGGCCAACCGGGTCCGCAACAGGGTCAATTTTCGGGTGAGTCAAGTGAATGTTAATACTCCACAATAACCTAAAAGATATAGTTTACCCAAAAATGAAAATTCTCTCATTGATTACTTGCCCTCATGTCGTTCCAAACCCATTAGACCTTTGTTTGTCTTCGGAACACAAATTAAGATATTTTTGATGAAATCTGAGAGCTTTCTGACCCTGCTTATACAGCAAGCGTCCTACCATGTTCAAGGCACAGACTAGTACCATGAACATCGACTGAATAGTCCATGTGATATCAGTGGTTCAACCAGAATTTTATGAAGATACAAGAATACTGTTTGTGCACCAAAAAGCTAAATATCTTAATTCAACAATTCCTCTCCTCCGTGTCACCCTAGTGCCATTTTGGAGAGTACCACAAGGCATATGTGTGCTTTCCTCTGAATGTAAACAAAGCTCAGCGCACACATTCTACGTCGGCATGGTCACGCACATGCGTAGTTTAAATGCAGAACAAAGGGTGACGTGGAGGAATCTAATTGTTGAATGAAGAACTATTTTGTCTATGTTCTGAAGGCTCGAATTTCATAAGAACATCTTAATTTGTGTTCCAAAGACAGAAGTCTTACAGGTTTGGAATGACATGAGGGTGAGTAATTAATGACAGAATTTTCATTTTTGGGTGATCTATCTCTTTAAGGAATAAGTTTATGTTTTGTCTGCTTATGCAAGTTATTTGGATAACTAGCTCTGTCTTGAACTGGATGTAGTTGTGACACTAAAAAAATCACTGCTTTTTGTTTTGTCCACAGGGATCTCTGAACACATACAGATTCTGTGATAACGTCTGGACGTTTGTTTTAAATGACGTTGAGTTCCGGGAGGTGACGGATCTGGTCAAGGTGGACAAAGTAAAAATTGTAGCATGTGATGGCAAAAGTAAGACATTTGATTCACTTTGCTGAAGCTAGGTTTTCAAACTTATAGTGTTGTGATGCAGTCCTGATTGAACCTTTTCTCTGTTATAGACACTGGGTCTAATGCAGCTGAGTGAAACCAAGGTGGAGGAAGAGAGAGAGATAGAGAAGAGAACTGAAGTTGCTGGCTGATGGGAAGGATGAAAAGAAAGGAAGTCGAGGCACACAGTGGTGGGGACTGTGTATATATTATTTATTACATGAAACAGTTCTCCAGCCTTCATACATCAACCTGTTCAGTGGAGGACTGACAAATGTGTGGAGCACACAAGGCCTTGGATGTCACATGAAATTTTTCTTTTTATAAATAAATATATATAATTTTCATAGAAATGCCAATGCTTTTCGGTTTGTTACTATTTAGCTTATTCTCTAATAAACTTGTTTTAAATGGTTTTTTTGGCTTCTCTTGGTGTGAAGAAAGTTTCTTTATCCATCTTTTTCTTTGCGTAAGAGTGGGTGCAGCCATTTGTAAATTTTATGGGTCTGGCTTCCGGCCTCATCTGCGTCCAGCTATGTCTAGCCGTACAAATCTCATTTTGCTGCTTGATATTGCAAATTGGTAATTCTTACCATACTCTCTTAATGTGTTATCTTAATTATGAGCATATTGGTTTGTAGTACAGACAGTTGTAACATTTACTGCACATTGTTTTTCTTCTCAACATTTCCCTATAGTTGATAATGAACCGGAAGTCTTACCCATAGGCTAGATACTTATGGGCTTTTTCCTTAAAATAAACGAGATAACAAAGCTGTATCTCGAAATGAACCATTTTATAATTTGAGTCAACTGATTCCATCACCTGAACATTGGTACACATGATTATGCTGCACCGTCCTGTTTATAGCTAAGCCCTGCATTTCAGTTTCCTAATACTTCCCAGGTCATGACCTAACCATGCATTTTTTATTTAGCATTAGAGCCATTTTTGTTTGACTTCTACCCAGATTTACCTTCAATCACCATTTATTAAATCTCCTGCATTAAAGAGCATCACTCATAGGGCAACTCCATTAAGCCTGATTACACACACACACATACAGTAGCTGCGGAAGGGGGTCTTCGTGTCAGCGTCATACTATTTCCATCTTCCTGTGTCTGTATTAACCAGTCTGGCTGTGGAATGCAGGAGCTGGACATCATCAGTTCAGTTCATTTCAGCTGTTGGTTATTTTGTCTGCTGGTCACTGAGACTGTAATGTTGAATGGTGATGGATGGACTTTAGGAGCTCATAAAGATGGACAACAGGGGATTTGGACAGAGAAAGGGCAAAGAGGGATCTTTTAAGCGTGCATCTATTAAACGTACATCATCTGGCTCTCAGAAGGTAAGAGACCTTTACAAGCTTTGAATTCCCTCCATTTTCCACGTGCTGCAGTTGAGTATCTTGAGTTGGTGAAGAAAATACCTGTACTGGATTATATTTGGGAGCAGAGCCAGCTAGGAAGTCTGTGGCCTTTTAAAAAAAACAAAATCTAATAATGGTTGTGAGTACCTAGAATTGTTCCCACCTTTCACCGGACCAGCTATGCCTTTGCTTGCGGATGCCTGATTAACATAAGTGATGTTATCCTCATGTTTAATTTGTTAAGGATTGGGCATGTTTGAATATTTGACTGATTTTTGCACTGTACAAAAGCAGTGTAAAAGTTGATGTTGCAGGTTTGTGTAATGTCACTAAAAACTGGGGTCTCCGTTGGTTAACATTTTATATCTGCAGTGATTTTGTACATGTGTATAAACTAATTTGGTGAATGCATTGAATCCAGTAGCAGTCTTGATCTCTTGAGTGTTGACTCATAAATGTGCACAACTGTTTTCAGCATTGTCCTCTAATCTCTGATAATGGCCCAGTAAAGAGCACTGGCCTGGGTAGCTTAAACCCCTGTTCTTTCTAAAGTCTCAATCTTATGTGATTAATGCAGAGTCCTGTGGAACGAGTCCAAACACAAGTGGACAAAACACACTTAGTGGGCTTACAATGGCCCTGAAATCATTTAAAATCAGCTTGTGTTTTCAAGGGAATGGAAAACAGTGTTCTGGAGTTCGTGAAAATTCAAGGTTGCATTAAAGATTCGAGCAAGGTCACGATTCACTTGACCTTCTGACTCTGTAAACTGTCTGAACTAAAATGTTCCATCCTTGTCTAGAAACAAACTGACGAACGCCATGTTCTCTTATCAAATTCATACATGCTTTTAATCAGCGTTTGCAACTGAACATGTTCTGTAACAACGTTTGCTAATTCAGTGTTCCCAAAAAAGCACTTTTAATCACCATTATCAACAATAGTTCATAATAATAATTTCTAGAATCATATGGTTTGGTGGAATCATCATGAGCCCTTGTGAAAAAGAAAGGCTTATCAATTTTGAATAAAGACCCCAAAACCCTTTTACAAAATTCATTGGAACTGAACCCTGTGATATTTTATTGTATTTTATTTATGTAACAGTGTGGAAATGTTAGTCTTCGTTTCCTATTGGCCGACAGAGTTGATTTGCTCTTTGCTTGATTTGCTTAGATGAGGATTATCTGAGTTGAGCTTCTCACAGAGCTCCTTTATGTAGCTGCTCACGGGGTAGACATGTGTTAATGTGAGAGCTTTGAGGGACTAAATTGTAATTATGGATCAGTGGGAGCAGATTTTTCTAGTTTTCTCTTTCCAGTCAGTCCTTATCAGGTAGCTCATCTGGGGACAACGTCAGCTATGTGTTTGTGTAGATTAAACAAAGAAAACATTATCTTTACAAATAATCATTAAAGCTCTTTAATATAAAGTATAAGATCATTTTCTTTATTTTATTTAACTCAGCATACCATATTTTTGGCCTAATATCATATAAAAATATAAATATACACAAAAATTCCTATAATATTGTTTATGCCGTTTCAGAGAGTGGTTTGTGTGACTGTGCAGCTTCACCTTCAACATGGGAAATTCCACATGTGTGTTTCTATGACTAAACACTTTAGGATTTGGGAGAAGTGAAGCTCAAAAATGCCTAAATCCAAAGATGTCAAAAGCTGTCGACAGATGTCTAAACACAAATCTCATATGTGCTTGGGACAGAGCCAGATTATGTTTTAGCAATACTGCTCTTTGTGAATGAGAGCGCTTGCGCTTAAATGATTTCTGTATAGGTTTATTTTTAATGTGGTGCTGCTACATTGCTTTCTAAAACAGGTAAAAACTTGGTTACTGTATCTGATATAAATACTACATTTTTGCAGTAAGGACTTGAGGCACTGGCATCTTTCATATGATTCCTATCCATTCCAGTTTACCTCAACAAACAGCATTAAGAAGAGGTGTGGAGGGGCTAATGGGAGAGATTAGCATGTTGACCAATAAGGCAGATTAAAGAGCCCCTCGTCTCAGAGTAGGCTTTAGTTTGTGGTGTTCCAGTGGATTGGTCATGAGGTTCCAGCAGGATTATCTTCAGCAGTGGTCATGGGACTCTGAGACTGAGGTCCAGCACACGTGGTCCAGACCTCTGCTCCATAAATGAAGGCCACAGGCGGTTGAAGGCAGGCTGGAGGAAGACTTCATGACAAACCTGCCATTACGCAAGCCTTTTGTGTTTTTCTTTATCTTCAAGGGTAAGTGCCTGTCTAGCAAGTTATTTTGAGCTTAGATAAGAAATATTCAGATATTTATTGGTGGAATATTGTCAGATAGATCCTTCACAGCAGGATTCCTTTTTAATGATATGTTTGGCTTGATGTTGGAGCATTGAAGGTCGGGCGTATTTCTGTAAATACGCTTGTGTTACACAAGTAATAGCTGGTTTGTTTATTATATTTGTGGGTATGTATCACAAGCTCCGATGTTTTCATACAGTATTATCTTAAATATAAGTGCAATTAAAATGCTTAACAAATATATGAATAGAAAGTAAACAACTGTGAGTGGAAAAAGTACTACTGTGTAAGTATGTGACACTGTGTATGTGACTGTGCATTGACCTAGAAGGGTTCGGTTGTTATCATAATTTTAATGTCTAAAGTGATTTCATTTACCCAGAGTGCTTTACAGCCTTTGTGAAAACCCTGAACACACACTTTCGTATTTATGCGCTGTATATATAGGTAACGTATGTAATCACAATCTTCTTACAATTTATGCTGTTTGTGTAGTTTTCCACATTGTTAGTCAGGAATAATTTAATAAACAGATAAGCCGCTGAACAGCTTGTTCTTTTTTGTAGCTACTGACAAATTAAAGTAGTGGATTACAAAAGAGATTTAGGAAATGTTTTGACATTCCACTTTAAATGACTGAGAATGAGTGAACTGAATTCTGCTGTTTTGTCTTGCAGGCTCAGAGGGCATGGATTGAAA
Organism: Labeo calbasu; assembly: GCA_019740295.1. Taxonomy (NCBI): domain Eukaryota; kingdom Metazoa; phylum Chordata; class Actinopteri; order Cypriniformes; family Cyprinidae; genus Labeo; species Labeo calbasu. The sequence goes on along the minus strand of JAHKKF010524184.1, from coordinate 130,017 downwards.
GGACATTTCTAAAAAGGGAGTGCATTCACATATTCCCCAGCAAAGAGCCCAACAAGTGAGTAAAAGTGTTGTAATTGTTAACTAAAAATGAAACTACTAAAAATAATTTTTGTTAACTGAAATAAAACTCAAATATTAAAAGAAAAACTTTAAATAAAATAAAAAAATGCTGTAAATTAGATGAAAATTCAGTCATTAATTACTCACCCTCATGTCGTTCCAAACCCTTAAAACCTTTGTTCATCTTTAGAACACAAATTAACATATTTTTGATGAAATCCAAGAGCTTTCTGACCCTGCATAGACAGCAATGCAACTAACATGTTCAAGACCCAGAAAGACATCTTTTCATTAAATAAAAAAAAAGGTTTTTTTGGCTTTTAAGATGAATGTTAGCCTTAATGTTATCTGTAAGCTGGCGTGCTCCAAAACAATGACAAAATTCGCCTGTAGAAGATATAAGCATTAAAACTTACAGTCTCTAACTTCTGCAAATATGGATCAGCGATTTTGATTACATCAACCTGCACTTCAGCTTCTCATCAAACTTTCCATCCAATCAAATCCTCTCTAGAATCCGAGGCGTCCCGCCCCCTACATTATAAATAGACGCTGAAGCTACGGCTGAAATCGTTTAACTGGGAACAGAATTTGTATTTTCTGTGTTGTGAATGGCACGTAGTGCACTATAGGGAGTAGGGAACGATTCATACAGTGTAAATATGCACTCCGTTGGGGCGAATGAAGTTTGGTTTCACACTGTGTCAAAGGAACCGCGGCAGCACGCTCACAGCCTGCTCCGGTCCAGGGACACGATAGCACGGAGTGGATGATATGCGCGACTCGGCGCAACCACAAAACGTATCGGACACATTTAAATTTTACACAGAATGCTATTTTATATATAGATAATGCGACATTGATGAGTCTGTTGCTATCATAAGCTGTCAAATGCGGCTTTACGCAGCTGTGATGTAAACGACACACTATTGGCTATTTTTTTTAAAAAAAGGGCGGGACTGCTGGTCTGGATATGTCCCACCCTGTCTTCAGTTGAAATTATGTCAACACATACAATAACGCTGAGTGTTTCAAAGCACGTAAGTGGACCAATAAGGTAAAAATTGTTTAAATGGGTCACTGGATGCTAAGTTCACTTTTACATGTTGTTTTAATATTAATGTGTGTTGGCAGTGTATGTACAAATCTACCTTATAATGATAAAAATCCATGCAATGGTTTTTAATTAATCTGTAAAAATAATATCCCCTTTTTCAAATCGAGCCATTCTCAGATGCCTGTCGTTGTGGCATCACACTGACAGAAGCCGCTCCCACCATAGTTGATTGACATCAGCGTCTTACCTCAGATCAGGGGCCGGTTGCATAAACTTAGCCTCTATGTTAAGACAGTGTCTTAACAACTAGTTTGACCAACTAGCGGTTAGCCAAAGGGTAATCAGTCTTATTTTTTGGATTCAACTTAGACTAATCTACATTTTTATGTAACTGAATTTAAATAATGATGACCAGCTTTAAAGAAAAAAAATAGCTGACTTACTTTTAAGACTAGTCTTAACCTTTTATGCAACTGGCCCCAGCTGTCAAAGTCTGACCTCCACTGTTTCGATGCCAGTGCAGGGATGTAAGTTAGACAACAATATCTTAGATTGAGCGATTGAGGTGTTGTGTTGCTGAATGTAAAAAAAAACATAGTGGTCGTCATTTACATCTGAAGATGCAGTGAATTACGTCATTCCACAGAGAGAAGGAAGGGCGGGACGAGCAGAGCTCATTTGCATTTAAAGCAGCCTCAACCAGAATGGGATGATTTTTGCAGAGCTGATTTTGGCAAGGTAAAATGGTGTTGTTTTACACTACCATTGAGAAGTTTTAACCAAAGTATACTACAGACTTTTCATTAGGACCCTAAAGAATCATATCAACTTGTGGAAAATGGGTATCCGATGACCCCTTTAATAAAGTCATTATTTTTGTTTTTGTTTTTTGCTCGGTAAAGGTATTTTCATGGACTATTTTAACAATGCTCTTGCTCTTACTACCTTTCTGGGCCTTGAACGTGGTAGTTGCATTGCTGTTTATGCAGGGATTTCATCAATAATATCAAATTTGTGTTCCGAAGATGAACGAAGGTCTTACAGGTTTGGAATGACATGAGGGTGAGTAATTAAAGACAAAAATTTGTCCCTTTAATGAGCTATGAGTGAGCTGTTTTTGCGATTAATGGGGGCTTTTTCCTTATTGCTAATTGTTGTAGGTGTTGTTGCGGCCAGCTGGTAAACCAACATGTGGCTATTCTTCCTGGTTCCACCATTAAGGGCGCAGAGGAAGGCCAGGGGGTGCAGACCGAGCCTCCACAAGAGAAATGGTCGGTTGCTAAGCACACACAAGCCACGCCCACTGACGCATACGGCATCATTGAATTCCAGGGAGGAGGTCATGTCAACAAGGCCATGGTATTTTGCAGATAACCATGTGATTCATTTGTTTTTCACTGCACAAAAATGTGTGCATACACTTTAAATATTTGATCCCCCTAAAGTCATATCATTTTCTCTCCTCTCTTCCATGTTTATCATCAGTATATTCGTGTGTCATATGATACTAAGCCTGATAACCTTCTGCATCTGATGGTGAAAGACTGGCAGCTGGAGCTGCCCACCCTGTTGATCTCTGTGCATGGAGGCCTGCAGAACTTCGACTTGCAGCCCAAACTCAAGCAAGTGTTTGGAAAGGGCTTGATAAAAGCAGCAGTTACCACTGGAGCCTGGATCTTCACTGGAGGAGTTAGTACAGGTGGGTGTTTCACAAAACAAAGAAGTGCAGCACAAAAATAAGAAGGTCAGGTCATGTTGTGACCTAAATGACTTAACTCAATTAAATGGTCATCTGTTCCTGTTTCAGATACTGAATCATCTGCTTTCCTGTTGAGCAAGAAACTGCAAATGACTTCACCACATGACACACTAATAATTGAACGTTTATTCCCTCTTGTCACATTACACAGGAGTGATTCGGCATGTAGGAGATGCGCTGAAAGACCACTCCTCCAAGTCCCGTGGGAAAGTGTGCGCCATCGGAATTGCACCATGGGGTATTGTGGAAAATAAAGAGGATCTGATCGGACGAGACGTAAGTCATTCGTGTCAGTGCACAGGAATGCATGTACATGTTTTTAATCAACATAAGCGATGTGTCATCACTTTGTCTGCATTTTTGCTTTGACCAGGTGACTCGACCCTACCAAACCATGTCTAACCCTCTCAGCAAACTTTCTGTGCTTAACAACAGCCATTCCCACTTCATTCTGGCTGACAACGGCACTCACGGAAAATATGGCGCGGAGGTCCGCCTGCGCAGGCAGCTAGAGAAACACATCTCTCTGCAGAAGATCAACACACGTAAGTCAACTTTTAGAGAATGTTTAGTAGCTTTTTTAAGTAAGTTTAACAGTTTTAATGAAACCATCGACTGAAAATGGAAAGACACACTGTCGGAGTCCATGAATGTTGATCTAGTGATGGAAAGCCCAGTCTGTGACCTCCTGGGTTTCCCTTTGTCATCCTATGCCTGGAGTTCCTGATGAGGCTGGGACAGCAAAGGGAGGTCCAGATGTCATCCCATACTACAGTCTTAATGATGCCCATGTCTAGTTTCTTGTCTAATCACTGTGTATATTTGTACATAAGTATGTTTTACTTGTGTGTTTGTACAGGTCTGGGTCAGGGGGTCCCTTTGGTGTGTCTGATCCTTGAAGGAGGGCCGAATGTAATCTCCATAGTGTTGGAGAGTCTGCGTGAGGACCCTCCTGTACCTGTGGTTGTGTGCGACGGCAGCGGCCGAGCTTCAGATATCATTTCATTCGCTCACAAGTACTCGGAGGAGGATGGGTGAGGAAAATATTTATGTTGATTCAATGATTGTTAATGAATTTTAAAGGTGCATAAGTTGAATAAATAAGCTTTCCACTGATGTGGTTTGTTAGAATATGACAATATATGGCCGAGATACAACTATTTGAAAACCTGGAATTTGAGGGTGCCAAAAAATCTAAATATTGAGAAAATTGCCTTTCAAATTGTCCAAATGAAGTTCTTAGCAATGTATGTACCTATTAAAAATTAGGCTTTGATATATTTATGGTAGGAAATTTACAAGATATCTTCATGGAACATGATCATTACTTAATATCCTAATGATTTTTGGCATTAAAGAAAAATCGATAATTTTGACCCATACAATGTATTTTTGGCTATTGCTACAAATATACCCGTGCTACTTAAGACTGGTTTTGTACACTGAACCTCTTTGGTCTCACTGTTTCTAAAAACTCCTTCTCTTGGTCTCCATTACCTTGTTGTTGGACAGGTTGGTTAATGACAGTGTTAGAGACCAGCTTCTAGTTACCATACAGAAGACATTCAACTACAACCGGAATCAGGCACAGCAGATTTATCTCATGGTGATGGAGTGCATGAAGAAAAGAGAGCTGGTGAGTAAAACATAGGATAGAATGCCAATACAACAGATTAAAGACAACTTTGTTCAAGATTTTTGCGATGATATAACATATACTGTGTGTTTATGACAAACATTCTGTTTTATATTGTGTTATATTTCACAGATATGATAATAAACATGACTGTTATTCATTTGGCCTCATTTGCCTTTTTCATATCATACATTTTTCTTATTATTTTCTTATTTTTATTTTTTTGGTATTTTTTCTTATGTTGTTATTCCAAAACATCCAGTTCACAATTTGCCATCACATTTCCCTGTCATCCCATTGAGTGCTTTTGTCCTTCATGAAAATATAGACATGAGGTTTAAAATGATTTCCAAAACCCAGAGACACTGAGGCAAGTTCCTCAAAACCATGTGAAGAACACATGATTTTGCTATGGGAAACATAGAAAACACATATTAGTAAACACATTTGTTCATCTTGGCTGTTCTGGGTAGCAATTTGTAGTGTATCATATCTTACTTTTTTGAAGTTTAAGATATTGAATATGTTAGCTTTAGGAGCCTTGTGAAAAGTTTGCATAATATAATATATAAATGCATGTTTTAAACACAATGCGTCAGTATTCAGTGTACCCTGATCAAATCATTATGATCTCTCTGTTGCTCACATTTTATCTGTCTTATCATTTCTTTTCTTTAAACATATATATGTATATATATATATATATATATATATATATATATATATATATATATACAGACCAAAAACATACTACATTTTTGTCCAACCATAATAATTAAAAACAGTTGTGGAAAANATCTCTCTGTTGCTCACATTTTATCTGTCTTATCATTTCTTTTCTTTAAACATATATATGTATATATATATATATATATATATATATATATATATATACAGACCAAAAACATACTACATTTTTGTCCAACCATAATAATTAAAAACAGTTGTGGAAAAATGAATAAACAAATAGTATAATTGTTTATTTCATGTTTTTATTTATCATTAAAGGAGAAGTCCACTTTCAGAACAACAGTTTACAGAAAATGTACTCACCCCCTTGTCATCCAAGATGTTCATGTCTTTCTTTCTTCAGTCGAAAGGAAATTATGTTTTTTGCATTTTTCTCCATATAATGGACTGATATGGTGCCTCGATTTTGAACTTCCAAAAAGCAGTTTCCAACCCAGTCTTTGCAAAGTGAACATGCAAAGAAAATCAAACACCCTTACCACAAAAGGTAAAACAGTGATATAGAACAAATTTGAAGTTGAGGGAGAAAATACAGTCTGAGTTTTTCGACATACCCTAACTGTCTTGAGCTAGAATACGCAGAGTTCAGGGAGAGTAAGTCAACACCAGCGTTTGAGATTAAAAAGTATATAAATTGTATTATTTTTATGAAAATAGCAGATCGTTTCGTTAGATAAGACCCTTCTTCTTTGGCTGGGATAGTTTACAACTGCATTTGGGATCGTTTGAAGCCGCATTTAAACAGCATTTTGGAAGTTCAAACTCGGAGCACCATATGAGTCCATTATGTGAAGAAAAATGTTTTGAAATGTTTTCCTGAAATCCTGAAATGTTTTCCTCAAAAAACATAATTTCTTTACGACTGAAGAAAGAAAGACATGAACATCTTGGATGACAAGAGGGTGAGTACATCATTTGCAAATTGTTGTTCTTGAAGTAGACTTATCCTTTAAGTATTGTTACCATGTAGTTTGATTTATGCTTGCCCTTCATAGAGTTACTGTACTGCTCAATAGGTTGGGGTCAGTAAGATTATTTTTTAAAAATGCAAGAATACATTAAAATAATCAAAAGTGACAGTATAAGGACTTTCTCATTATCAAATAATTCTGAAAAAAAGTACAGTATCCACAAAAATAATAAGTAGCACAACTGTTTTCAACACTGATAATAATAAGAAATTAGACTATTATGATTTTTGAAGGATCATGTGACTAGAGTAATGGCTGGAAATTCAGCTTTGCAGTCACAGGAATAAATTACCTTTTACAAAATATTAAATTGTGATAATGTTTCACATTATTACTGCTTTTATGGGATTTTTGATCAAATAAATCCAGCCTTGGTCAACATAAGAGACTTTCAAAGAAAGAACTTACCATTCCCCAATCTTTGAACGGTAGTGTATATATATAATTCTATTAATATCCACCTTTTTCTCTGACATGGAAGCAAGCCTACACTGTAAAAAAAATCCGTAAAATTTACGGTAAAAAAACAGCAGCTGTGGTTGCCGGAATTTTACCGTTAAAAATATGGTACCAGCGTTTTGTGTTTACGGTTTTCACTTAAATTTACAAGTAAATACTGTACTTTCTTATATAATAATTTATATAATGTTAGTGTACCAACCTATTGAAGTACTGAAATCTGTTTTGAGCCTTTATAATACACTGATTGCCACCAAAAGCAGGTGGTGATGAGAAAGTCACATTATGAACCAAAGCTCATCACAAACAGCTTTTAAATATTAACATATATAGAAGGTGCACAGTGTCATTCACTCAACACTAAACACCATCATTGTAACACACATGAAACTGAAATAATGCAATAAACAATTTAACAACATTAGATGTAACATACAACCCTAAAAAAATACGAAGAAAGAGTTATTTCAACAACAAAAAAACATTAAATTAAAAAAATGTAACACCGGGAATTCTAGGAATGTCAAATTACGGTTATTCACTGTAAATTTTTTACAGTAAAGTCTTTTACAGTTAACCATTTAACAGGTTTTTACTGTAGCATTTTACAGTTTTTTTACCATTAAATTCACGATCATTTTTTACAGTGCTTGGGTGAGACTTCTGGTTCATTAGCCGCTATAGGGAAATAATGAGAAGAATAACAATGTGCACTACACTGTAAAACTGTTTACACTGCAAACCAGTGTACTCATAATTAAGATAATAAATTAAAATAACATGGTAAGACACACCAATTTACAATATCAAGCAGCAAAACGAGCTGTTTTGTATAGCTAAAAATAGCTGGACGCAGGTTTTTTTTTTCCTACGGGAAGAAAAAGGTGGATTGTATGTTCAGTATACTATATTCTTAAATGCATTCCACACAGTTTTTAACTTTTGTGCTGTAACAGATCACAGTTTTCCGCACAGCCTCAGAAGGTCAGCAGGATATTGAGATGGCCATCTTGACTGCTCTACTAAAAGGTGAACTCTTGTTCAGACCACATATCACAGAGTTTACAATAGGACAATAGGACACATCCCTGGAAAGTACATTGTTTGTATCAGAATATTAATATTTGTTTGAAAGGATTTTCATGTAGTTTACTCTCTCTTATTCCATTAACAATCTTTGGGTTTGTCAGGCACAAATGCCTCGGCTCCGGATCAGCTGAGTTTAGCTTTGGCCTGGAACCGTGTGGATATTGCTCGCAGTCAAATCTTCGTCCATGGACAACACTGGCCTGTAGGTGATGCCGTGCACAGGATTAACTAGAACATAGCGTACAGATTGTCTACAGAGAATCAGTAGTCACATTATATTTATACATATAGTATTTGTATTCAGTATTATAAAGTTATTAAATACATATTTACATATCTCTATTATCAGCCTGCTGGGTCCCTTCCCACCTCATCCACGAGCCAGCAGGATAAACCTAAGAGCCCCATCGCCACCCGTGCCAACAAGGGTAAACCTGCTAGGGCCAAGAAGGGCAAAGGTGCCAAATCTAAACCTGAGCCTCCGGAGGAGACTGATCCTAGAAAACTAGAGCTGCTTAACTGGGTAAGATTTATTCTTCAGTAATATTTTGTTAGTGAGTATTTGCTCTGCTCACCACTGAATACACTGCTGGATGTGTGTATATTTTAATTAAAGTGATTCTGTTTATATGTGTGTGTGTAAGTTCTCGCTGGTCAATTAAATTTCATGTGTTTGTCTGTGTGTTGATGTATAAAATAGGTTAATTCTCTGGAGCAGGCCATGATGGACGCACTCGTGCTTGACAGAGTGGATTTCGTGAAGCTCCTTATTGAAAATGGCGTCAACATCCACCATTTCCTGACGATCCCACGACTGGAAGAGCTCTATAACACAGTTGGCACATAATCATATATTTATGGAATATTAGGGGATCACGTAGCTGCTGTGTTTTACTGTGCTGTCTGTTTTAGCGATTTATTTATGTTTCAATGATACAACCAATGACAAATATGACCCACATGTCCAGTCATTAGAGCTTTCACTGCTGTTCCCTCCTCTTTTTCCATGCAGTATGCTTTAAAAATGTCATTGGTGTGTTCAGTATTATCCATTATCATATCATATAACGTAATCTGTTGTTGAGGAGAAAGCACTTAGCCCACCAACATCTGTGTGTTTTACAGAAGATGGAGCCTAATGGGCTTTTCCCTGAATTGTGTATATGGTTTTATAATTTTTTTTTTTTTTTAATTCAGAAATTAGGGCCGACCAACACACTGCATTTTGTGGTCAGAGATGTAAAAAAGGTAAAGTTAATTATTAATCATTTCTGCTATGATCTTTCTTGTTTTTGAGTATACCACAATGAGTTAAAACATACACTGTATACTTTTCAGTAATTTTATGGCCTATTGTTCTAAAGAATAAGAGTTTAATGTGTGTTTGGATGTATGCATGTGTGTGTCTGATTATAAGAGCATTGCATAAATATTTTTGTTTCAGCAGTAAAAGAACAAGTTACTTTATGGTGTTATGACATTAATTTCTCCAGGGAAACCTACCACCAGATTACCAGATCACTCTGATTGACATTGGCCTGGTTCTGGAGTACCTCATGGGAGGAGCGTATCGGTGTCACTATACTAGGAAAAGTTTCCGCACACTCTACAATAACCTCTATGGACTGAAAAGAGTGAGTTACCAACAACCCGTTATACCCTTATATATTCATGCATATCTGAAAATACAGTCATTTTTTCCTGCCAACCCGTTATAAAAAAAGTAAAATGAAAATGACTTACTTGTCAGTTAATGGGCTGACTATCAAAAATATAGATAATTACTAATAACTTGTTTCTCAGCTTCCACACTTTTGAGAAATTCAAATAATAATAATAATAAAAAATCTATTAACCAATGTGCCTTTAAATAATCAAATTTTGTGTTCTCTTTTAGCCCAAAGCTTTGAAACTACTGGGTATGGAGGTAAGCCAAATTAAAATTTAAAATAAAAATGGCAGATATTTTATCATTGTCAGAAGTATGTATATACTCTCACACACAAAAGAAATTTGACTGGTAGCTAAAACGTGTAGTATTTACAGAGACAATCACTTCGTTTTGTTTTTGAAAGGATGATGACCCAAGACCTAAAGGCAAAAAGAAGATGAAGAAGAAAAAAGAGGAAGAAATCGACATTGACGTTGATGACCCAGAGGTCAGTCGATTCCAGTACCCGTTCCATGAGCTGATGGTGTGGGCTGTTCTCATGAAGCGCCAAAAGATGGCGCTCTTTCTCTGGCAGAGAGGAGAAGAGGCCATGGCCAAAGCTCTGGTGGCGTGTAAACTCTATAAAGCGATGGCGCACGAATCTTCACGGAGTGAACTAGTGGACGACATCTCGCAGGATCTGGACAATAATTCAAAGTGAGAAATTATTATATTATATTATCAATTTATTTTACAATTTATATAGCATATAGTACGGGTCAAAAGATTGGGGTCGGTAAGATTTTTTAATATAAGTCTTCTATGCTCACCATTGCTGCATTTATTTGATCGAAATCCAGAAAAATTAGAATATTGTTTAACGTTATTAGCCTTTTGTCTAAAAAATGTCTTCCATTGTAATTTATTTTAAAATCTAATTTATTTCTGTGATGGTGAAACAGTTTTCAGCAGCCATTACGCCAGTCGTCAGTGTCACATGATCATTCAGAAATCTTGCTAATATGCTGATTTGGTGTTTAAGAAAACGTTATATTGAAAACCATTGTGATACTCTGTGATACATTTTTTTCCAGAATTTTTGGTGAAAATAAAGTTCAAAAGAACAGCATTTATTCGAAAGTTTTTTTTTTTTTTACTATTATAACATTATGACTGTCTACTGCCACACTTAATCAATTAATTTTATGTATTTACATAAAATTAGTTTAAAAATTAGTTTTTTTTTTAAAGACATTTCTTCTGTTCATCAAGGCTGCATTTGTTTGATTTAAAAAAAAATACAGAAAAAAACAGTAATATTGTAAAATATTTATTATGATTTAAATAACAATTTTCTATTTTAATGTACTGTAAAATATAATTTATTTATGTGATGCAAAGCTTAATTTTCATTATCCATTACTCCAGTCTTCAGTGTCACATGATCTTTCAGAAATCATTCTGATTTATTAACAATATGCTGATTTATTATCAATGTTGGAAACAGTTTTTGCTGCTTAATATTTTTTGGAACTTGTGATGCTCTTTTCAGGATTCTTTGATGAATTTATTCAAAATAGATAGATTTTTCAACAATAAAAGTCTTTACCATCACTTTTTATTTTTTCTTGCTGAAAAAAAGATCTTTTTAAAAAAAAAGTACAAAATTATTACAAAAGATTTCTTTTCAAAATATATGCTGTTCTTTTTTTTTTTACTTTTTGTTAATATTGATAATAAACCAGCATACTAAAAAATTTTCTAAAGGATCATGTGACACTGAAGACTTGAGTCATGATGTTGAAAATTCATCTTTGCATCACAGGAATAAATTCTGTTTTAAAGTATATTAAAATAGTAAACCATTATTTTAAATTTCAATAATATTTCATAATATTTCATTTTTTTTCTGTATATTTGATCAAATAAATGCAACTTTGATGAGCATAAGAGACTTCTTTAAAAAAAACATTCAACATTTTTCTGATGCCAAAGTTTTGAACGGTAGTGTATGCATTCATTTATTTAGGAAGGGCAAAACAGTATTAGGTTGCATGTGGCAGAATAGAATAGAACAGAATAGAACAGAATAGAGCTGTTTTTAGCTTTTACTTCTAAACTAAACCGTTAACAAAGTGTCATCTTTCATAAAACCTCTCTCTTCTCCCTCTCACACTCAGGGAATTTGGTCAGTTAGCATACGAGCTGCTAGATCAGTCGTACAAGCATGATGAACAGGTGGCCATGAAGCTGTTGACATATGAACTGAAGAACTGGAGTAACTCCACCTGTCTGAAACTGGCTGTAGCTGCCAAACACAGAGACTTTATAGCCCACACCTGCAGCCAAATGCTGCTCACCGACATGTGGATGGGCTGTCTGCGGGTGGGGAAGAGTAATGGACTCAAGGTCTGCAATCCAAAATAAACACACTACATTTATGAGTCACTGACTCTAAATATTACATATCAACATTTTTATCATTTCATATCATTTCCAGGTAATCGTTGGAATCATCTTTCCTCCAGCCATTCTTCTCCTAGACTTCCGAACCGGAGATGATTTGTCTTACCAAAACTCCAAAGACAAAGAACAGCTTAAAGACAAAGAGGATGATAACAAATCTGGCAAGGTAAAAATATGTACATTTTTAAATATATTACAATTGATTTTTTTTGTTTCACAAAATTACTGTTTTTCTCTATTTTTGATTAAATAAATGCACATTTGGTGAGCATAAAAGTAAAAAAAAAAAATGTGCCGACCCTAAACTTTTGAATGGTAGAATCTGTATTGTACAGTGGCTTCTTAAAGGTGCAGTGTGTGAGATTGACAGCTAACGGCTGAAATAGGTACTGCAATTCCGTCCTGGAATGTGCCCGAAACGCACGAGAATTACTTACATTATTTTTCAGAGAAACAGCTATGTAAACATAACATGTTTCCCAAATATCTACAAACATATTATGTTATTTTTTGGCTTAAGAAGAGTCAAAAACTTACATACAGCACCTTTAACTTTTATATGGATCTTTATGAGATGAAAGTGAGTAAAACTCTCAGGGTGGATATTTATTTTCAGGATGGCACTGTGAGCATGGATGGAACATCTAAGAAAGGTGATGAGGAAGATAACAAAAAGAAACAGAAACGAGTGCCTGTTGGGAAGAAGATTTACTATTTCTATAACGCTCCGTTTACAAAGTTCTGGTTCAATACGGTACGTGAAAACACATCAGAGTTGCTGTAGCATACATTTCAATCATTAACTGCAAAAACATAATGATTATGTATCTACTCAGACTGCTTACCTGGTATACCTGATGCTGTATAATTACATCATCCTGGTGAAAATGGAGAGATGGCCATCATTGCAGGAATGGATTGTAATCTCCTACATTATCACTCTTGGACTGGAGAAAGTTAGACAGGTGAAGTACACAAACAAAAATGTGTTGCTGTATTGTTATATTTCTGTTTTTCCTTTATTGGACACAACATGTGCTTGTGTGTAGATCCTGATGTCAGAGCCAGGAAAGCTGAAACAGAAGATAAATGTTTGGCTTGAAGAGTACTGGAATATCACTGACCTGGCTGCCATCACCATGTTCCTCATGGGACTGTTACTGCGATTGCAGAATGAGCCGTACATGGGCTACGGACGCGTCATCTACTGTGTAGACATCATTTTCTGGTACATTCGTGTCCTCGACATCTTTGGAGTTAACAAGTATTTGGGACCATATGTCATGATGATTGGTAAAATGGTAAGAAAAACACATATTATTGACTTACATTTTTTTTTTGCTGAACAGTAATGATATGTTGATGTATCTGTGTGTGTGTGTGTGCTCACAGATGATTGACATGCTGTACTTTGTGGTGATCATGCTGGTGGTTCTCATGAGTTTCGGCGTGGCGCGTCAGGCCATCCTGCACCCGGACGAGGAGCCGACATGGCGCCTGGCGAGGAATATCTTCTACATGCCCTACTGGATGATCTATGGAGAAGTGTTTGCTGACTCGATAGACCGTAAGACTAGAATTCATAGTAAGATTCTGTTTCCTGATTCATGTGTGGATGATCCGTCTCGTCTCATTCCACCCTCTCTGTGTCTGTGAACTATACAGAAAGATTTGTGTCTCATCTCCTCATCATGTGACCACACTGCCATGACATTCACCCCTCTACTGAATCGTGTGATGGACTGAGTGTGACAGTGCTGGTTTTTACCTACCCGCTTGTGAGTTTCAGGTGTTTATGTCTTGTAGCTGTTGATTGTTGCCATTTTTTCTTTCACTTTTACGCTTCTGCTCTAGCTTTGTACTGTTATAATATTTTTGATGTTGTAGCACTACTATTATAATATATAATACTATATGTTGTCTTTATTATCAAATAATTACATTTTTCCAGTTACTTTAATCAATATTTTAAACTGTTGTCAATAACAATAGAATGCTTAAATTGTATCTAAATTATACATGTAAAAAACAGGAGCTCATATAGTTGCAATATTATGACAAAAATCATAATTGTAGATTATTGCTCTTTATATTGTAATAATGATTATTAATATCGATATAGAAAACAATATAAAATGTTTCTGTTTTGTTCTGGGTTCATAGATGAATATGTCGGTCCATGACTGAGTCTAGCCCAAGTTATGCAAAACTCACGCCATAATCACTAAAACTACAAAATTAATATTTTAGTTACGTTGTATCTGCACTGTGTTGTTTATGATGAGAGAATTCGCGAAAATGCACATTCATCAACAGCTCCGGCGTTTCTGACTAATCTAAGCACCTCTGATAGGCCAATGCATTCCTAAATTCAACAGAAACACGTTTGATTGGCTATAAGGCTCAACGCTGCACAAAACAGAGCGTAAAAGCAGTTTGATGCAGTGTGAGCAAATCTAAATGTAATACCACGGATTGACACTTTTCATTCATTTCTTTTTAATCGCGACAGCTGTAATACATTGTTTAATTAGCTGCTATTTTAATTTTAAAATTAAAGATAAAAATGCTGTTTTTAATGATACAGAACATATAAAAATACATGATGGTAGTTGTACGGACATATGTTAAAGTTACTATATTAAAGTAAGCACAACTTATTTTGCAAATCTACACTACCGTTCGAAAGTCTAGGGTCTGTTTTTCATGCTTTGATATAAGTCTCATACTCACCAAGGTTTTTTTTTGATAAAATACAGTAAAAATAGTACTATTAGGACATATTACAGTTTTAAATGGTTTGTTGTAAAATCGTTTTTGTCTATACTGTCACTTTTGATCAATTTCATGCATCCTTACTGAATAAAAGTATCATACTTACCCCAGAATTTTGAATGGTACTATATCTTTCTTCACTTAATTAAAATGTGATATGTACAAACATATTTAACAATGACTAATTTAAAATATTTAACTTGAATTTAGATGTCTGGCTGATGAAATGATAAATTATTTAATTTTCCATAATCTTTATCTGTGCTTTTTCTCTTTCTTTTTACATACTCTTAGTCTATGCGATGGAGATTAATCGTGAGTGTAAAAGTCTTCCATTAAACCCACAATTAAATGGAATTATCAAACACTGTAGAGTCACATCATGGTTGCATCATGACCTCTGTTATGTATGGCAGCACCCTGTGGTGAAAACATGTATGATGAAGATGGGAAGAAGCTCCCTCCGTGTATACCAGGCGCCTGGCTCACACCTGCCATCATGGCTTGTTACTTATTGGTAGCCAACATCCTACTAGTCAACCTGCTCATTGCTGTATTCAAGTGAGTCAAAGACTAAACACAAAATGTAAGCACTGTAATGTAAAGCAATGATGAGCCATCGTACTGTAGCACACTATAATGTTCTCATAATATCATTATAAGACTAAAAGAACTCATTTCTTTCACAGTAACACGTTCTTTGAAGTGAAATCTATCTCCAACCAAGTGTGGAAGTTCCAACGCTACCAGCTCATCATGACTTTTCACGACAGGCCTGTGCTTCCTCCTCCCCTTATCATCTTCAGCCACATATACATTGTGTTGAAGCGCCTGTGCTGCCGCTGCAGGAAGAAACAGGAAGGGGAGCTGGATGAGAGAGACCGCGGACTGAGTTATTACTCCTGTTAACTCATTTTTACGGCTTCAGTGTATCAATGTTATAGCGACCTTTTTTTAAACACTTGTTTTCTTTTTTTTTTTTTTTTCAGAGTTGACTCTGAGTCCAGAGGAACTGAAAAGTCTGTATGAGTTTGAGGAACAGTGTGTGGAGGAGTACTTCAGAGAGAAGGAGGATGAGGCGCAGTCTTCCAACGATGAGCGAATCCGAATCACTTCCCAGAGGTACTGGATGAAAAACAACAACTGCACCTGCAAATGTAATGTCAGGGCTCAACAATAAGGATTTTCTGTGGTTTTGAATGATCAGTTTTTATTGTTAGCAATGCATTTTTTTCTTAAATGTCCTGTCTCAATGGAATGTCAATGGAATGAAAAATGTAGTGTGACCACCTTTTATAAAACATTTAAAAAAAAAAAAAACCTTAAAGGGTTAGTTCACCCAAAAATGAAAATTACTCAATGATTTACTCACCCTCAAGCCATCCTAAGTGTATAAGACTTTCTTCTTTCAGACAAATACAGTCAACGTTATATTGTAAAATGTCCTGGCTCTTCCAAACTTTATAAAGTCAGTGAATGGTGATTGATATTTTTAAGCAAAATAAAGTGCATCCATCCATCACAAAAAGTGTTCCACAACAGTGTTAATTTTGACAGCAAATTTTGATTTAGTCAAAATTTAGTTTTTTAAGCAGACATTTTTTACATAAATAAATTTAGATTAATCTTTATTAGGGCTACTAAAGTGATTCAGTCAAGAGCGGTGAGTGATTGTCTGTCTTCTGTTTGTTGCTTGATTAACATCAATGCCACAGACAATAGCAACTAATTTCAGATGCAATGTACTGATACACGTCCGATATTCTCCCGACTATTTACGTTCACCTAAAATGTAACCAAGTGTGTTTACGTGAATACTCGTCAAAAATGACAATTCGGCAACATTTTGTGTGTTTTTCTTCATTGATGTGGCATGGAAGAGTACTAGTGTGCGGTGTGCGAGGCAAATTTATCCAAATTGTCCCTCCCTTACATTTCCGTCTCGTTTTTATTAGTTGACGAAAATGTCAATAGATTTTCCTCAGAGTTTTGTCATTCATTGTTTTGTTATCGTCTCGTTTTCGTCTGTGAAAATTTAACACTGGTCAACACAGCTCTGGGGGGGGGGGTTAATAAAGGCCTTCTGAGGTTAATCGATGCATTTGTTCAAGAAAAATATCAATATTTAAAACTTTACAAACCGTAATTTCTATTTTCTATTTTCTAACTGTCATACACGCGCTCAACAAGAGAGTGCCGTTGTTTTAGTGGATGACGTAGGACCAAGGTTGCCAGGTTTTCACAACAAAACCCGCCCAATTGCTACTCAAAACCAGTCCAATCGTGTTGTGAATGGGGTCCCCCATTAAAAATTGCTTTCCGGGACATAAAATACAGGATTTTTTGTCAGGTTCCCCTGGTAAATTTGTATTTCAGGGGCTAAATATGATGTTATTGGGGTCGCTTTGACCCACGGACATCAAAAAAAAACTTGACAACAGTGTTAAAGTAGCCCAATTCCACAGAAAAAACACGAACTTGGCAACATATAGGAAGTAGGTGTAGCATAAGCTCTGGTGAGAAGTGATGAAGGTATAAGCACAGAGGAGAGAGCAAAACAAAACACAGGTCACGAATTAGAAATTGTATAGAAAAATGTTGGAGGATTTCGATATAACCCAAGACAAGACTGGTTTTCCTTTGCTGTAAACAAAATTTGGTTTTCATGAGACTGGTATATTCTGATCAGAGTTACGCTAAGCCTACATCCTACATCATCCATTGAAACACCACCCTCTCTTGAACGCACGTGCAACAGTTAGCGGAGGCTAGATATAATGTTTTTTAGTTTTAAATATGGATATTTTTCTTACAAAAACGCATTGCTTCACTTCAGAAGGCCCCCGAGAGCAGTGTGGAGTACTTTTTTTATGATGGATGGATGCACTTTACTTTGCTCCAAAATCTCAACCATTTGACACTGTCTTTGGGTCAGTCCTTATTGTTGAGCCCAACATTTAGACCTATTGTGGTTACAACAAACAGCCACCATTGAAACACTTTTTGTCCCAGGGTCGAGAACATGTCCATGCGCCTAGAAGAGGTGAATGAACGAGAACACTCCATGAAAGCCTCTCTGCAGACAGTAGACCTGCGCTTGGCTCAGCTAGAGGAGTTCTCCGGCCGCATGATGCATGCGTTGGAGCGGCTGGCTGGCATCGACCGCTGCGAGCTGGTCCACGCTCGATCCGGGAGTTCTATGGCCGTGGACCAATCCGGCCTGCTTCGCCGCAGTAGCATCAACAGCGCAGACGGCTACAGTTTGTACCGCTGGCACCTGGATGCCGAGGACCGCGGTGAGGAGATGTCAGGAGACAGGAAGGGCCATACAGAGAGATGTGGCAGCATTGGCAGCAGCGACCTCATTCTAAACCCTCAACAAGCTTCATGCTACGGTCCCACCCTGGACGTAGTGCCCCTCTGGCAGAGGACACACACCAGCTCCAGTGTGGACATCCTCATCTCTCCTTGCGAGTCACAAGACAGAGACCAGACCGCTCAATCCCCAAAACTCACCTCTGGTCAGGACACTACAGACACTCAAGCTCTGCTAGAAGCTGGAATAGATGTAGCAGTTTCACATCCTCTGGAAAGGGCGAAATCCTTGAGTCTGTACCCAACTGAAGTTCAAAGTAACTCCCTTTCGTATGAGAACAGATCCCAAAGTGGTACTTTGTACGTTTCGATGCCACAGTCGAGGTTGTGTGGTCCAGGGAACACTTGGGCTTCGGAGCCCCATGGCCTGCAGGATCAAGCAAGCAGATCGCCAACACTAGGTCGCTGGCCACCACGCTTTGATGACAAAGTTCATCCCTCCCCATTCAGCCTTTCACCCAAAACAGGCCCAAGAGAGGCCCAAGATGAAGAAGGATCTACTAAGGAGAGCAAGAGGACAATAATGCAACAAGGGGAAAGTGAGGAGAAGACAGATGAGGATCAGTCAGAGGTGAATAGCGAAAGCACCAAAACAGGAGGAGAAGAGAAGCGAGAGGAACTGATGGATTCGGATCACTTGTATGTAGCAGAGGACAGGATGTACCCCTCGCTTAGATCTAAGAGTCTGAACACTAACCCACGAAAGGTGAAGGCCAGAGGGAACATCCTGGATAAACCTCGAGCTGCCAGTAGTGTGAAAGACCTGGCAGGGGCTTTTGAAGTCAACACCAATGACTGTAGACCCTCCAGAGAGAGGACAAGCACGCAGACATAAGCACTTACGCTGAGATTTTATCTGCTGTTGCAAGATCATCGCAGTAGTGCTAGCTAAAAAAAAAAAGCTGATTTTCATTGTTTTCCAGTGTGGAACACACTTCTAACTAACACTAGTTATGCTTGTGCATTGACATCTTAGCTAGCAGGCCTATTTTTACACATGTATAATTATGAGGTACACTGCCATTGAAAATGTTGGGATTGGTAAGACTTGTAATGTTTTTAAAGAAGTTTCTTATGCTCATCAAGGCTGCATTTATTTGAGCAAAAATACAGAAAAAAAACAGTTATATTGCGAAATGTTATTACAATATAAAATAATGGTTTTTATTTTAATATACTTTAAAGTATAATTTATTCTTGTGATGCAATTTTCATCGGACATTACTCCAGTCTTAAGCATCACATGATCCTTCAGGATACATTCTAATATGATGATTTATTATTAGAATTATCTATGTTGGCAACAATTGTGCTGCCAAATAATTTTTGAACCTGTGATACTTTTTTCAGGATTCGTTGATGAATAAAAAAAACAGCATTTATTCAAAATATAAATCTTTATGTATAAGTCTATCACTTTTTATTAATTTAACACATCCTTGCTGAATAAAAGTATTAATTTCTTTCAAAAAAACAAAAATGTATTGACCCCAAACTTTTGAAAGGTAGTGCATATTGTTAGAAAAGATTTCTGTTTTAAATAAATGCTCTTTTTAACTTTTGATTCATCAAATAACCCTGAAAAAAAGAATCACAGGTTCCAAAAAACTATTAAGCAGCACTGATAAAAAATCAGCATATTAGAATGATTTCTGAAAGATCATTTGAAACTGAATACTGGAGTAATGATGCTGCAAATTCAGCTTTGATCACAGGAATAAATGAGATTATGTATATTAAAATAGAAAAATTCTATTATATTTCTATTATACTCAATATTATATTTTTTCTGGATTTTTGATCAAATAAACAGCCTTGATTAGCATTCAAACTTCTTTAAAAAAAATAAATCTTACTGATCCCAAACTTTTGAACGGCACTGTACGTAATTTTAATGATAAAACCTGGTATGCAAAAAGGGAAATCAGGGTCTACCTCTGTGTTGTAGATATTAACTATCCCGTTTTTTCAAATAAAGGGAAATTTAACTTCAGTTATGCTGTTTATTATTCAGCAACTTCACATCTTTCCAAATACCTAATAATATAATATTATATAAATTCTATATTATTACATGATATGGTAAACCATCAAAAATAAATCAGGCACATGTAAATAACTTAGAAAAGATACTTTAATCTTTTTTTTTTACATAATCAGTAACTCTGACACAGCACAGTACAGACAAGAAAAAAATCAAGGAAGACATGTTATAAAATAAAAGCTTGCATTGAATGGTCAGTAAGACTTTATGCTTTAATGGGAGGCTGAGTGCTGTCACTGTTTCATTGAAAAATATGCAAATGTGCCTGCATGCATATTCAAAACATGACTACTGGGCCATTAAAGCGATAGTTTGCCTGAAAAATGGTCATTCTGTCATCATTTGCTCACCCTTGTGTCATTTCAAACATGTATGACTTTTTGTACGACACAGATTTTGAAGAATGTTGGTAAGCAAAAGCATTAACTTTCACTGTATGGACAAAAAGCAGACATTTGTCATTTCAAAAATATTTCTTATGTTCCACAGAACAAAACAAGCCCGGTTTGGATCGACATGAGGGTGAGTTAATGAATTTTAATTTCTGGGTGAACTATCGCTTTAAGTACAAACGGCACGCCTCACAAGCACGAGCAGGGGATCTTTCAAACAGATGCACAATGCCAACAGAACTCGAGCAATCGTATACCCCTAAACATAAACAGTAGAATTGTTCTGAGTAACTTAGGTGAATTCTGAAATATCTAGGTTGGAATTCAGTTTGAATTTTATGTTCTGAATTTGTAACATGCCCACATGGAATCTGTACATGGAAAGATCTGCAGATTTACACAGAATTGGAACACTTGTCGTGCACTAATAGGTAATAGGAGTCAGTAATGTAACCATGTTGAAATGCAGAATTCCATGTATTTTCTTCCCCACAAAATCTGCAAAAGTCTGCAGATTCCACATGGGCCTGGTAATAGCCCAGTAAGCTCAAAGGACACTTGAACACATTCAAACTATCACGATCTTGCACTCTTTTTTTAAGTGGCTGACTTCACAAGCGGGACTTTAAGTGGTTTATGAAGTGAGGAGTTTCTACGAGAGACCCACACACACAGATTACAGTGCACGACTTAAACCAAAAAAAAAAAAAGATACTGTTGCAGTGGTGTTGTAAACACTACACGACTTCACACTCATAAGAGTCTTATAAAAGAGGGAATTATAAAAGACAACATTCAGAATACTGTGACGACATGTAAATGAGTTAAAAAAATAGTATTAACAAATAAATCAATCTCACGTAAGCACAGGTTAACATGCTTTAGGTGCTTCATATGCAGTGGTGAGTAAAAGATGCTTAAGTCGATAGAGTATAAAAATATAATACCATTAGTAAATGTAATACTGTATATAGTAATATACAGGGCCTAGCTGGCTGCTGCTTCAACAAGCATTAGGAAACGTTTCCTAGCCCTCTCATTATTCTTTTGTCTTTCTTTTCATGCTTAATATATGAGATTACAAACGAAAAAGAAAGAGAAATTTTGACTGGTAGTATCCATCACAGTTTCGATTCCGTTTTTTTTTTTTACTTTGGTCTTTGTTACTATTAAGATTAATAAGGTAAAGTCAGGGAAAGGGGGAAGACTAAGACTTGTGGAAAATTGCTTTCTATTCCACAGTTTATTGCGGCTTTGGAACGGTAACTAAAACAAAATTAAGTACATATAAAATGGGTGAGTTTAAATATAACAAAACATAACATTCAACAACATCAAAAACGATATATATATTGCATGTCCTTCGGTTTGACCAACATTTAACTGTCAAACCAACAGGTTCTTCAGTCGCTACTTTAGGTCCACAATCTTTATTGCCAAAAACTGCATAATAGCAAAAGCTCGATATAATGTAATCTCTTCATATATTTCCTTCATTAAATGGTGCTTTAATAAACCCTTTAAAATTAACATAACTATAAAATGACTATGTAATTAATTATTATAAAGATTAAAAAAAAGTTCTTAAAATTCAAATCAGGCTATACTTAATTGGGGTTGATGGATATTTTGGTTTAAAAGGAATGTTTTGGGAACAGCTCAAGAGTCCTTTATCTAGCACGCTCTCTTCAGGCCTTCAATACGTATAGATGAGGCAGGCTAAAGTCCAGAGCTCTCAGCAGCAGCTAACAGCTGAAAGTCCAGTGGTACTGTAAACCCTCACACAAACACACACACACACACGTGCGCGCTGGGCTCAAACACTCATAAAGAAATGAAATCATTCACACACTGAGGCTGCAGAACTTGCCGGGTTAGAGCAGAGTGCAGCGGAAGAAGCTTGGCTTCTTGGATCGACTCTCTGTGATTTTCACTGCTCCTCCTCCTCCCGAAGGGTTATTCTCATTCTAAACACAAAGATGCAGCAAACAAGAATCCATTCAGCATTAGTGTTACACATAAAGCCACATTTAAGGTTTTTAGACACAACAAAGACATTTCAATAATATTAACATCTTACATTTCTGTATTCAAGTCTGTGACGAGTACTAAGCTTAAAGTTGACATATCATGAAAATCTGACTTTTTCCACGTTTAAGTGCTGTAACTGGGTCCCTGGTGCATCTACCAACCCAGAAAACGTGGAAAAACCCAGTGCATTTTTTTTTGGTAAGCCTTTCTCTGCAAGCTTGTGAAAAAACAAGCCACTCAGATTTTGCTCCCCCATGATGTAGAAAAGGGATCTTATTATAATATTACTGCCCCTTAATCTGCACGTTTCCACCCACGGCACCACGATAGCGATGTATCAGTTCTAACGCCATGGCAAAATAGCAAAGCACTGTTCTGTCTTTGGCTGCACAGATGAGCGCAGAACACTGTTTAGAGTCCCAGCCTCAGAGGGGAGAAGAGAGCAGCGGATTTCTTGATTTATTTACTGTACGTTACGCTGCTGCCACACAGATCTAATATAAACATGCAATTTCTTTCCCAACTGTTTACCTTCACAGACATAATCGACTGTTTTTGTAACTCGTGTTTTTAACACGAACCTAAGCGCAATAAGACATTAAAGAGAACTAGTTTAGTACTCACATGGCGAGTGACAGCCACTTTCTGTGCACGTGTTTCGGATATCAAAAGTTTAAACTATTATGGTTTAAAATGCATGATTTCAGTGCGATAGATAATCAAAACCAATCAGATGTTTTTTTTAGCAGACTATCTTAAGCTACGAGCTGAAAAGGCACAGCGCTATTGTGGAAAATGGGGCGGGGAGCAGCAGCTCATTTGCATTTAAAAAACCTGCAAGAAAACAGCGCGTTTCTGCTTCCACTCAAAATAGGCATTTTCAAAATGATACACCCCTGGTTTCACAAACAAGGCTTAAGCCTAGTCCTAGACTAAAATGCAAGTCTGAGCTGTTTCAACTGAAAGAAACTTGCACTGACTTAACTTGAAATACATCAGTGCCTTTGTTTTGTCTTTAGATGCACACCAGTAGTGTTTTTTCTAAGGCACATTTATAAAATCTACTTAAATGCCCTAACTGAACTATGGCCTAATCCTGACTTAGTCTAAAGCCTTCTACACACTGCATGATTTTAGCAATCCTGTAAGATCACTGTTGATTACACTGTGCAACATGGATCTAATAAACTTGGGTACGACATGCACATACGATGTACGATGATGACACCTATTGACTCGTAGGCTACGACGTATGTTACTATTGAAGAATAAAACGTCATCAGTTTGTGCTAGTGGTAAACAAAAAAGCAATAAATCACACTTTGGAAATTGTAGTTTTTATGTGTGCTGAAAGAAAGTGGAAGCAGCGAAAGAGGATTTCGCATTTTTCATGTCACATTTTTATTGGTTGGTCTGTAAACCTGGGTTGTGGCAGCAAACACATGGTGCGATTATCAGGCTGAATTTCTGACACTGTCAGAAAATGATCGTAGTCTATCTTTGGTCGCAAAACCGTTTCAGGCTTAAGCCCTATCTGTGAAACCGGGCCATAATAAATAATCGTTGGGGTATTTTGAGCTGAAACTTCACAGACACATTCTGGGGACACCTGAGATTTATATTACATCATATAAAAAAGGGCATAATAGGTCTTATATTGGCTAAGACTGTAAACATTTTCTACATGATCATAACAATCACGCTTACCATTTTTCTGTTTAATCTGGTCATGATGTCTCTAGCGAGAGTGACAAAGGCCTGGCATTGAAGAAAACATGACACTAGATTAGATCAGTAAAAAAAGCACATCTTGCTCAAAAAAAGGAATTTAATTAGCTCAACATTAGATCATTAAGACTTTCCAAAAAAAAGATTGATTTTAACAAGAGAATTCCCCCCACCTCTTCAACATTTGTGCTAGATTTTGCACTGGTTTCCAAGAACTTGATTCCATAATCAATAGCTAGCTGTTGCAGAAAAAAAGAGGAAATGTTTAAATAAACACATCAGCACTTTTACATCCTGGCTTGTTTCTGAACCACGATTTGTTTTATAAAATAGATTCTCACTCATTTAAAAATAATTTTTTAATGATACATACCTTTTCCCCTCTTTCTTTTGAAACTTGTCTCTTATCATTCATGTCACATTTGTTACCCAGTATCATCCGTTCCACATCTGATGACGCATGCTGATGCAACAGACAGAGGGAAAATTAATCTCTCTTTACGTGAAATGAAAACTTAATGCTTATTTTCTCCAGCATCAGGTCTGTTTCTCACCTCTTCGATGTTCCTGATCCAGTTCTTGATGTTGTCAAATGATTTCTCGTTTGTGATATCATACACCAGCATAATTCCCTGTGAAAAAAATGACAGAAAAGAAACACACAGATTAGGCAAAGTAACCATGTGCAGATGTAGCTCTAGCATTATTTGCACAAAAGAATAAGACAATTACCATTGCTCCTCTATAATACGCAGTGGTGATGGTTCTAAACCTCTCCTGTCCGGCTGTATCCCTTTATGGCAAATTTAAAAGATGGATTTTAAATAATGTTTGTACACAATAATTTATGCCAGGCATGCCCAAACCTTTTACTAAGAAAGGCCAAAAAAAAAAAAAAACTTGATTGAGGGCTGTGGGTCTAATAAGCTTTTCATAATATCCAACAATATTATATTAAATCAAATTCAATGAAATGCAAATACAAAAACATGTTTCCTCGCTTCTGTGATATGTCACCCTGGACCACAAAACCAGTCTTAAGTAGCATGGGTATATTTGTAGCAATACCCAAAAATACAATGTACGGGTCAAAATTATTATTTTTTGTTTTATGCCAAAAATCATTAGGATGTTAAGTAAAGATCATGTTCCATGAAGATATTTTGTAAATTTCCTACCGTAAATATATCAAAACTTCATCTGGACAACTTTAAAAGCGTTTCTCTCAATATTTACATTTTTTGCACCCTCAGATTCCAGATTTTTCAAGTAGTTGTATCCTGGTTGAACATGCATCAATGGAAAGCTTCTTTATTCAGCTTTCAGATGATGTATAAATCTCAATTTAAAAAAATTGACCCTTATGACTGGTTTTGTGGTCCAGGGTCACATATGACACAGTGGCCAAATCTTTTCATGTGTTTGGGCATCTCTGCTTCATACTGTATAATGCAGACTTGTACTCTCACCAGATCTGAAGTTTGATCTTCTTCCCATCCAGCTCAATTGTTCTGATTTTAAAGTCAATTCCTGCAATAATAATGTTTATAAATAAGTGATGTGAAACACTTCCACTCAACACCTACTGTTTGCACAACAGAAATCAGTCCTATCATGACACAAAGTGAAACCGACTCATCTCTGAACACATCACAAATCTTCCCACTGAAAAAGGGACTGGTGCTTTAGCACGTTTTCATGCTGTAACCATGGAGATGGAATGTGTATAAAGGTCAGAATGGTGTAACATATGGCTGACTGACTAAATGCAGTGCAGGCTTTGCGCCTTGCATTCCGTAGCAACAGAACGTGATCTCCGCTTATGGCAATTATGAAAAACACTTGGTAATGTGTATTGAAGCATTCAATCCTGCCACCAGTGAAAGCTTGGACAGGACATGGGACGGGAAGTGACACAGCAGTATTGTCCGTGGCAATAGGGGAAGTCTGTGGCATAACAATGACAAAAGGTCAAGGAACTCTCGCACAGGTTTCGCACAGGAAATGACGTGTTAGACCACAGTAGAGACAGGTTTACCTAAAGTGGTGTCAAAAATATCACAACAAGTAACGTGGTCAAAAGCTATAAGCCTGCATGTATGTTTGTACAATTTCTTGTGACTATATGTATGTTTACATTCTGATTTTTAGTGTTTTTATATTCTGGAACAACAGACTTAAGAAACAGTTGCTGCTTCAGAAATAACAGTGGTAAAAGTCACAATGAAAAGGAAGTAGCGATCTAGCGAAGTAGTCCTATTGTGACGTACATCAGCCTGAAATAGATGTAGGGTGGGAATATTATTAAATTCATCAGTTGTTGATTGGATTTTGAGACGTGGGTGTGGCACTCAAAAGTGAAGGCAGGTCAATGTGTGCTTACAAAGGCAGGGCTTAAGTGGACTAAATGACTGGAAAAGTCCTGTATGTGTGACAGAGAAAAATCTTTCATTTTCACCAGGTTCAGTTTACGTAGTGTACGTAGATACTGATGTAACATCACTATGTTGTAAGTAAGCAATCAGATGTAGATGAGATAAACCACCTGTGACAGCACACAAGCCTACTTTTTAATACGACTCAAATAAACTGCTCACTGTGGCCCTGTTGAACTCTTGTTTAGTGGGGAAATGTGACTCTAAACGTCTCTTTAACCACACAAACGAAAGTGCAGTCCAGCCCACATCGCTAGCGCACAGCTAATCAGAATGCAATCATGCTAGCTCTACAAACACAGCATGCTTGTAACGTCTTGTTCAAATTACAGACAAAAGTAGTACATTTCAAGTGATCCTGACATTTCATTATGTAAAATCAGCTTTTTGTCATTTTAAATGCTAATAAAACACAATAGCTCAGTGAACGGGCTGTCACATCCACGGCCTCTTCCTGTCACTCCAACAGATGAACAGTCACATGTATGCAAACCCCCATGTATTTCTATAACAGCATATTTCTCCTCCCGCAGGACTACACAGTAAACATTCCTGTAGTGAACACACACAAATCATAGAGCTGAACTGACCTATCGTGGAGATGAAAGTGGTATTGAACGCGTCCTCACTGAATCGAAACAGCAGACACGTCTTGCCCACTCCGCTGTCTCCGATAAGCAGCAGTTTAAACAAATAATCGTACGTTTTTGCCATGTTTTCTGTTTCTCCTGTCTGGCCACCTTGCTTTGGCTCGGTAGCAGAGTAACGGTATTCGACTAACGGTACATAAAAGATGCGTTTCAACTTGTGTTTCCGACTTTACTGCTCACAGCAGTGAGGAAGAGGCTGGGCGTGTCTGTCGTGACGTCATCGCTAAGACAAACGTCAAGAGCGAACGGAGGTAAGGAAACTTTGGTAATTCATAATTTTGACTTGGAATAGTCCCCGCGACCAGATTTTTCTTACAGTTGTTTACTTGGTATTTTGTATGTTCTTTCAAGCATTAAAAAAGAAAATATGAAATACGAAGTCATATTTATTAGTTATGATATACTATTTAATAATTATAAGACAAGAAGTCGAAATTATGAGGAATTGCGACAAAAGGTTGACAGTCTAAAGTTTTTATATATAATTATTACTTTTTACCTCATAACTTTGACAATTTATCTTAACATTTTGACTTACAATGTCATAATTTTTTTATGATTAGATAGATTAGATAGATTAGATAGATTTATTTATGTATTTTTATTATTATTATTATTATTATTATTTTCATAATATATATCATAATATTTCCATAATACAAATAATTTCTTTCTTATATGGCAGAAACCTTCTCATGTGGCATGAATTTTTGAATTACTTCTTGGTTTTGTTTATGACAGTCTTATACTATTCTATGTATTTCTATGTTCAAATTTATTTTATTTTTTTCTCTTTTCCCGTATGTTGTATATGTTCTACAAAGCCTACTGTATTTGTTGATTATTCAATATAATGTTATTGTTAATTAAAAAAACTACCGAGGGCACTAATGTTTGGGATTTTGCTTCATAGCGATGACTTCTTTATAGGACGCACCAGTATATTCCTCGCAACTCCTTTGGAAGTTTCCTCCGTTCTCGCAATTGCATTTCCGGGTCAAGGGCTGTAGGACGGCGGAGAAATGAAACGAAGTAGCGTCAATGTATTAGAGTATTGAGACACACCCTGCAACTTTCACATTCATCTGGGGAAATACCGGACTTTTTGGCCCAAATGATTCATAATGTGATTTTATTTCAGTTTGTCATAATATAATACCCACATCTAGGTTTCTGAATTATACATTATGATTAGCCTATCATTTTAGAGACAAACTATTTGTTCATCCCAAATTTCTTTAATTTGAATTTACCGTATGCTAGCAGACATTTAATCATTGCTATTGTGAAATCGTAAAAAAATAATATATCATCATTTTTATATATATATATATATATATATATATATGGCATTTTATTTACTTTTTGATGACAACGAAAGCGATTATATGTATATGTAGTAGGTAACAATAACCGTTGTAACCGGCAAACTAGGATAAACTAGTAACTTTATACTGAAAAATAACTGAACTGTTTGTAAACAACGAATCGTGTTTTGTTTCTAAAGCAATCGGGAAACATTCATGTGGTGGAAATAACCAGTTTCGTTTCTAAATGTCACCGCCTGCTGGAGGAGAATGAAATTTCACCACCACCGTAGGGTTCCTAAGAATTCCTGCTTTGGAGCCACAAAGGGACTGATAAGTAAATCTCCTTTTGCGTCAGTGTTTTGAACAGGTTTGCATTTAATCTACCTTGAAATGTAAAATAGTGCTAACACCAGATTAGAACATCCGGCCTGTCTGAAGACAATGACAGGTTAAGAAACTGAGGTTGGTGTGTGTGTGTGTGGTGGGCGGGTATGGTTAATATATACTGGTGGGGACTTAAACCTGAATACACTCATGGACACTCGTGTCACGGTGGGGACCTAAATTGAGGTCTGACTTGGATGGAGATGAAACGCTCACACTTCACTTTGAGAACATGATCTTCAAGGCACTTCATTTCATCATGTGAATACTTGTACATTTTAAAGTATAAGCATGTATCCACCTTTTTCTACCTGTAAGACTGGGCAAGGCCATTTGTAAATTTTATGGTTCTGGCTTCCGGTCTCATCCGCATCCAGCTTTTTTAGCTGTTCAAAACACCTTGTTTTGCTAATTATGAACACACACACTGGTTTTGACAGTTTTACCATTGCACGTCGTTATTCTTCTCGTTATTTCCCTATTTATAGCGGCTAATGAACCGGAAGTCTCACCCATAGGCTTACTTCCACGTTGAAGAAAAGGGAGGATAATGACCATAAAATTAATCATAAGCTTTTTATAAGTCTAATACAGTGAAGCCCCTGAAGGATTGCTTTTAGCTTGATGGCTAAAAAATGCAAGCACAGTTTTACAGTATCACCTAAGGCTGTTCAGAAAACTTCAAAAGTTGACCAATTCATCATGAGGTTGAAAGTGGATCAATATTTAGAGTCCAAACCATGCAGAAATGTCTCAGAGGCTCAGATATATGAGTATATTACCATCCATTAAGTCAGCTATTATCCGAATTGCAATGGATCACATAATAGTGGAGGGCAAAATATAGACATGACAGAAGGGCATTCTTTTGTAGGTCTATATTCTAAACTGTTTTCCACACCTTATTCAATATGAATATAAAATAGGGGTGCAAATCACTTTAAAGGAGACTGGAAGCACAGTGCAATCAGTCTACTCGATACTAACCTCATACAAAGCACTTATTGTATATTATCCTCATGCTTTATTGAGTTATGCTCTGCAATGTTATAGGTTCAGATGTGTAGAGAACAACTACTGTATCATACAAACAGTGTGGATTGCTGGATTAGGGTTACAGAAACTCTAGGTTTAAACATGACAGGTTTAAGCACTAAGGTCTAGATTACACTGAAGGATAAAGTCCTGGGAAAACAGTGTGAACAATAGCTATACTCAGAGCAGGTGTTCAAATACATTTATACATCTCATTGTAACAATGTATTTGCATAAACAGTTTTCAGAATTTTGTAAATGTAGAAACCATACTGTACTTAAGTTACATCTTGAACACGAAAATTATGACTTTGTATCTATGAAGTTAAATGTGTAGCAAAACAATAAAACGTTAAATGAAACAATTTTCTCAGCTTTTGCGTTCACCTGATGACTTTTACTTCTTATTCTCCAGTCGAAGTTTCCACCACTTATGATTCTGTAATAATAACAGTTGTTTAATTTCTATACAAAATAATCAGTACTGAATTTATGTATGATTGTTTGTTATTATATCAGGTCTCACCTTCTTTCCCAAGATGCTCGGGGTGTGTGGCTGCATCTCATCCAGACTTGCGTACGTGTTGCTGTCTGTCATTCGGATATCCTCGTAGGTGTTGCTCTCAGCTACGTGTTCATACGTATTAATATCACGTTGTTCAGGTATGTCTTGATAGGTGTTTTCTGCTAAATGGATGCTGTCGGTAGGCTGTATACGGTTGTCATACTCTTGCACCAGCTGGTCCTTCTGCCCAGCACACACCACAGATGAGGTTGTGTAGAGTGGATTGGGCTGTAGGGCTTCTTGGTCAGCATATGGCACCCGGCCAGCCTCGCTATGTCGTTTTTTAAGATCAAGGACAGCATAAGAGCAGGAGGCTGTACTGGGTGGAGCTAAAGGAGGTTGTTGAGGCATAGGGGGCATAATGTTACAAGAAGACTGATTGTTATCATTGTGGAGAGGCAACTTTAATTGGGAATTGTAGCCCTCTGTGTCCAAGGTATCACTTCTCTCATCAACACCTGTCCTTCCTGATGTTCTTGCTTCTGAAAAGCTGTGTTGTTCTTGCGATGGATTTGTACCGGGAAAACCAGCGCTTAAGGAATTCCGAAGTGGTACATTCTTCTTTGGCACTGGTGGAACTTTCATACCCTAGTGATTTATACAGCACATACATGAATTTCAACGTTAGATATGTAAAGAAGTTTTACACCATAGAATTAGCCATGGATACTAGATAGTAGCCAAGGAAGCAGCTGACTTGGTTACCTGAGATAGGATGTTCCTGTCAATAGAGGTGGAGATTGCGAGTTTCCGGCCACTTTTAGAATATAGAACAGGAGGCGTGCCGTGCGGGATGTTGCTAGTTTGTTCCCATAAACTTCTCAGAGCTTTAACGCTAACACCCGCATTAACCCTGGGCTTATTTTGAACCACATCATAAAGCTCATTTTTGCCATCCTAGAAGAATGACAGCGCAAAAGGATATGCATTGTAAAACATTTCCTACCATGCTGGTATTCTCTTTGTTTTAAAGGTGAACTTAGTATTTTTTTTTTTTTTTGCTTTAGTATGTTGTTCTGGCTAATATGCCCAACACTCAGATGCAAAAGCAAACAGTTTCCATTCCGATGCTATTGCATAAATGCTTAATTCACACTTAACCATGTTATTTTTTCCTAAGAGCAAATTTGTCCAATAACAGGGGATTAAGACAAGTGTCAAGTGTGTGAAATTTGGCTGGTCATGTGATCAACTTTAAATAAAACTACTTTTATTATACTACTAATATAAAATTTTTCATCTAATGTATGCTACCAGTCAAATGTTTTTGAACAGTAAGATTTTTTAAGTCTCTTCTGCTCACCAACCCTGCATTTATTTGATCTAATGTTAAGCAAAAACAGTATATTTTTGAAATATTTTTACTAGTACTGTTTGAATATATTTTAAAATGTAATTTATTCCTGTGATTTCAAAGCTCCATTTTAGCATTATTACTTCAGTCACATGATCCTTCAGAAATCATTCTAATATTGTGATTTGCTGCTCAAAAAACATTTATTGTTATTATGTTGAAAACAGGTGAGTAGAATTTTTTTCAAGTTTCTTTGATGAATAGAACGTTCAGAAGAACAGACTGTATCTGAAATAGAAATCTTTTGTAACATTACAAATGTCTTTATCATCACTTTTGATCAATTTAAAGCATCCCTGCTAAAAAAAAAAAAAAAGTATTCATTTCTATAATTTCTTTCCCAAGATTATACTGACTCCAAGCTTTTGAATGGTATAGTGCATAATGTTACAAAATCTTTTTATTTTAGATAAATGCTGACCTTTGGATCTTTCTATTAATCAAAGAATCCTCAAAAAATGCACTCAACTGTTTAAAATACTGATAACAACAACAACAATAACAACAATGATAATAATAATAAATGTTTCTTGATCAGCAAATCAGCTTATTAGAATGATTTCTGAAGGTTCTTGTGACATTGAAGACTGAGTAATGATGCTGAAATTTTAGTTTTGATCACAGGAATACATTACATTTTAAAATATTTTCAAATATAAAGCAGTAGAAATAGTAAAAATATTTCACAATATTACTCCTTTTGCTGTATTTTGGATCAGAAAAATGCAGGCTTGGTGAGCAGAAGAAACTTCCTAAAAAACATTACAAATCTTACTGTTAAAATTTTGACTGGTAGTGTAATTGTACTATTCATTTATTTATATGTAAGACATTTTAAATAAAGAATAATTGCTGAGTGCACCTTTAAAAATAATGAAAAGTAGAATAGATACCTCTTCCACCGAGTCCATGTCTGTGTCGTATGAAGTCAGGTACTCTCCAAAAGGCTGGATCGGTGTGGTTTTAAAGTGATTGATCAGCTCTGTGAGACTATTATGGGTGGTGGAATCACCAGAAACGATGAACAGGCCAGTATTGGTTTGATTTATGACAAAATGGCGACAACGATCCTGTCCTCTGTCAACATAAAGAATTAGAGAAATGAAGCAGCTCAATACACAGCAGCTTCAAACAGTTTTTTAAAGGTTAAAACCATTAGATAGTTTACTTCCCTCTACATTGTGGGAGTTTATCATATACACTGTTGGGCATGTTACTTTAAAAAAAACAATTAGTTATAGTTACTAGTTACTTCTCACATATAGTAACTGTTACATCATTATAAAAATAACCAATTACCAAGGAAAGTAACTACTGTGCTACTTTTAAAAAAAATGTTCAGTATGTCAAATACCTTGGATGCCCCCAATATTAAAGGAGAAGTCCACTTCCAAAACAAAGATTCACATATAATATACTCACCCCCTTGTCATCAAAGATGTTCATGTCTTTCTTTCTTCAGTCGTAAAGAAATTATGTTTTTTGAGGGAAACATTTCATTATTTTTCTCCATATAATGGACTGCTACGGTGCCCCAGTTTTGAACTTCCAAAATGCAGTTTAAATGCGGCTTCAAACGATCGCAAATGCGGTTGTAAACGATCCCAGCTGAGGAAGAAGGGACTTATCTAGCAAAACGATCCGTTATTTTCATTAAAAAAATACAATTTAAATACTTTTAATGTCAAATGCTCGTCTTGTCTTGCTCTCCCTGAACTCTGTGTATTCTGACTGAAGACATTCATATTTTCTCCCTCAACTATAAAATCATTTCAAAATCATCCTACATCGCTGCAGAAGTACCGACACAGTCTTTGCCAAGTGAACATGCAAAGAAGATCAAACACCCTTAACAAAAAAGGTAAAACAGCGATATAGGACGATTTTGAAGTTGAGGGAGAAACATCAACAGAGTTTTTCGACATACCCTAACTGTCAGGAACCGGAAAAAAAAACAGTCCAGGCAGAGTAAGACAAGACGGGCGTTTGACATTAAAAAGTATATCAATTGTATAATTTTTATGAAAATAACCGATCGTTTCGCTAGATAAGACCCTTCTTTCTCGCCTGGGATTGTTTACAACCACATGTGGGATCGTTTGAAGCCGCATTTAAACTGCATTTTGGAAGTTTAAAATCGGGGCACCATATCAGTCCATTATATGGAGAAAAATGCTGAAATGTTTTC
>JAHKKF010524184.1:70223-90426 GCA_019740295.1 Labeo calbasu | reverse complement strand
TGAGAATTTTTAACCTAAGTATATTATAGACTTTTCATTAAGACCCTAAAGAATCATATCAACTTGTGGAAAATGGGCATCCGATGACCCCTTTAATAAGAAGGGTTATATTGACCTATGAAGATTTTGTTTACATCTACCTTGTAAATATATTTTTTGCTATTTTATTAAAAAAAGTTTTCTGAGGTAAGTCAATAACAGTTACAGTGTTAACAATATTTCAGTTGTAATTTATGAGATTTGTTGTATTTTGAATCCAGTCTTTCTTTGTAAAAGGCAAAAAGTTGATCATACTGATTTCAGTGTTAAGCATTTATTAGTTACACACTGAACCAAACACTATCATAACATCTTAGTTAATAATTTAGTATGCTTGAAAACATCCCATATTTCAGTAGCGACAGTAATGTTTTGGTTACATTAGAGTTTTACATCACATACTCAAACACTACTGAAATATTAAAAAAAAATGCATAACTTTACTTATTTTTTGTTAATTTTCCCCAAATAAAGAATTATATGTTTCCTTTGTCACTACCAAAACAGAAGGTGACAATTTTATATATAATTTTACATATATTTTTAAATATAATTATATATAAATATATATATATTAAGCTTACTGATATTGTAAATATTATTGTGGGTTTCAATAGATAATAGAAGGTCTTAGTAAACATCTAAGATTTGAATACACTTTTGCAGTTGCGCCAATTCTGTAGAAAGGCCCATGTAGGGGAGCTTTTGGTCATTCGCCTGACTCCAAAACATTAATCCCAGCACAACTCTGAAAACATTAATATTTTAATTGGGTTCCTAATATGAACTGAATTTAATAATAATCTGCAGTGTACAGCTGAGAATATATTTATATTATATACATTATGTCTTTATATGTAAGTGTTTATACTATTATATATAGTATAAACACTTACAGGAGGATGCATTATGGTGTGTTGCTTGTGTCAGTGTGTGTTTTATAACTGTTCATTTGTTTTTCAGTGGGCAGTTTGCAATTGTAAAGCAGTGTCGTGAAAAGAGTTCAGGTCGGGATTTTGCAGCCAAGTTCATAAAGAAGCGGCAGAGTATTGCTAGTCGGCGAGGTGTGGTCCGAGAAGAGATTGAGCGAGAGGTCAACATCCTACAGCAGATACACCATCCCAATATTGTCATGTTACATGATGTGTTTGAGAACAAGACAGATGTGGTGTTGATTTTGGAGCTGTGAGTAGAGCTTGTGTTGATGCTTATACAAATGATTTTGCCATCACATAACCTTGGGCTTGGATCATATTGTATGTGCGTATTTTATTAAATTTGCGCACCTGCCTATTGTTACTGAGAGGATATTGCATATTTTCATAGGGTGTCTGGAGGAGAGCTTTTCGACTTTTTGGCAGAGAAAGAGTCTTTAAGTGAGGAGGAAGCCACACAGTTTATTAAACAGATTCTAGAGGGCGTACACTATTTGCACACAAGGAATATTGCTCATTTTGACCTGAAGGTACAGTACACCCCCTGGTCTCATAACACTGCCTCAGAACGTTACAGTACAACACAATTGCGCTGACAGATGTGAAGTGCTGCAGAATGCTATGTTAGAAGAACAGTGTGGCTTTGTGTGCGTAGGCGTGTGGGTGTGTTCCTGTGTGTGTAATTTATTTTCTGGTTTGCAGCCTGAAAACATCATGCTTCTGGATAAGAACGCCCCTCTGCCCCGAATCAAACTCATTGATTTTGGCTTGGCCCACAAGATTGCTGA
Source organism: Labeo calbasu (assembly GCA_019740295.1). Lineage (NCBI taxonomy): Eukaryota > Metazoa > Chordata > Actinopteri > Cypriniformes > Cyprinidae > Labeo > Labeo calbasu. The sequence continues at coordinate 88,664 of JAHKKF010524184.1, read as the reverse complement.
AGGGGTTGAATTTAAAAACATCTTTGGAACACCAGAGTTTGTTGGTATGGCACTTGTTTTCTTTAAACCTTAAAGTCTGCAGTCTTCAACATGCACACTCAGGGGCCATTCACACAGAACATGTTTTAAACGCGAGGGTCTTAAAGGTATAGTTCACCCAAAAATGAAAATTCTGTCATTAGTTACTCACCCTCATGTCGTTTCAAACTGTAAGAAAATTTTTATTTTTGGGTGAACTATCCCTGTCAAATGCACTTGAGTGCAGTATTTTTAAAATGCTGTTTTATGTTTAAAACGCTGCAAAAAACAGTGCAGTAAAATGCAAAAAAGTGTTCTGTGTAAATGACTCCTAGCACACTTTTTGAATACTTAAAAGATGAATTCACTCAAAAATGAAAATTTGCAGGATATTTACTCATGCTCAGGCCATCCAAGATGAAGGTGAGTTTGTTTCTTGATCAGAACAGATATGGAGAAATGTAGCATTATCACTTGTTCACCAATGGATCCTTTGCATTGAATGGGTGCTGTCAGGATGAGAGTTCAGACAAAAACAGCACGATAACCCACAAGTAATCAACACAACTCCAGTCATGTCTTGTGAAGTAAAAAGCTGCATGTTGTAAGAAACAAATCCATCAAGACTTTTTTACTTTGAAGGTAACATATCATAAAAATCAGACTTTTTCTGTGTTTAATTGGTGTAATATTGTGAAAAAGAACAACCCAGTAACTGTTTTGCCTTTTTCTGCAAGCATGTGAAAAAACAAGCCACTCAGATTTCGGCCCACCCGTGATGTAGAAGAGGGGATCTTATTATAATTTTATTGGCTCTAAATCAGCACATTTCCATCCACAGCGCTGTCATTTTTTTTTCACAATCGACAACAGTGTACTAGTTTCAGCACCATGGTGAAAGTTCATGCGAAGCATACTAACTGTTCTGTCGTTGAGTGCGCAGACGAGCACAGAACGCTATTTAAAGTCCCAGCCTCGGAGGAGATGAGAGTTTATTTATTTACTGTATATTACACTGCTGCCACACAGATCTAATATAAACAAGTGATTTCTTTCCCAGCTGTTTACCTTTACAGACATAACTTACTGTTTTTGTAACTCCTCTGGGTTTTTAACAGAAACTTTTGTGCATTTGACAGTTTAAGTGAAATAGGACATGAAAGAGAACTTAGTTTAGCACTCGCATGTTGTACAGCCGCTTTCTGTGCGTGTGCTTCGAATGTGTGTGCTCAGAAAAACAGAGAAAATCAGAAGTTTAACTAATACGGTTTAAAATGCATGATTTCAGCACAATTGACATGATAATCAAAACCAAACAGATGCTTTTTGGCAATGTCTGAGTTATGAGCTGTAAAGGAACAGCCCTATCCTGAAAAAGGGGGTGGGGAGCAGCAGCTCATTTGCATTTAAAGAGACATGCACGAAAACATCATGTTGCCGCTTCCACTCAGAATAGGCATTTTCAAAAGGATATAATAAATGATATGAGGGGTATTTTGAGCTAAAACTTCACAGACACATTCTGTTGACACCTGAGACTTATATTACATTTTGTACGAAGGGGCATAATAAGTCTCCTTTAAACCATCTGGCCAAAATGCTGTGTTCATAATCAGTAATGCTTACTCCAGTGAAAATGTCCATCACATATTGTCCCCTCACAACAAAATCCACTAGCGTAAACGGAGCTTGATCTGTGCATATTTCTCTCCTGATTCCTCTCCTCAGATAGTGTACACAATATTATGGATAGAAGCCTTGTTTGAAGTTGAAAACACATTAATGATGGATTTGTTTTTATTGGTTACTCGTGGATTATTGTGATTGTGACCAGCTGTTTGAACTCTCATTCTGACATCACCCATTGAGCAAGTGATGTAATGCTAAAATAAAGAAACAAACTCATCTACATCTTGGGTGGTCTAAGTAAATATTTCACAAGTTTTTGGGTGAACTATTCCTAATAATTTACTCCTCTTCTAAGAATGATTTTTTTATACTTCATGTAGTTTTTACTGTTTTCAGCTCCAGAGATTGTGAATTATGAACCACTGGGACTGGAAGCAGACATGTGGTAAGATCAGTTTTTAATGTAAATACCTCAATAATTTGACAGATTTAAATAACTAAACTAAATACTTTACTTTTTTAGGAGTGTTGGAGTTATAACATATATTCTGTAAGTACACAAAACAAGCCTTATTTTTTCAAGCCTATAAATGTAGTATCTGATTAAAGGGAATTTCTAATATGTTGCTAATATGCTTTCTGAATGTAGGTTGAGCGGGGCATCTCCTTTCCTAGGAGAAACGAAGCAAGATACTCTGGGAAACATCTCAGCCATGAACTATGAGTTTGATGATGAATTCTTTGGCCACACCAGTGAGCTTGCCAAGAATTTTATACGACAACTGCTGGAAAAGGACACCAAGTAAGTGCAGAGGGCTGAGATCATCTGAGGATGTGTATTTGAGTGTGCGCTTTGTCTTTGTGTGTGACAAAGCAAAATATGGTGCTTGTTGGAAGTAATATGGCATGAATGTGTTTCAGAAAGAGACTCACAATTCAAGATGCCTTGAACCATCCCTGGATTAAGGTATGTTGTTAGTTTGTGATTGCATGCCTGAAAGACTCAGTCCTTAAATATTGCTCTGAGTCTTAACCCTATTGTCTTTTGGCAGTCTAACGAGCATAAAGAGGAACGCAGTAAAGCACCAGAGAGAAAGAGAGAGCGTAGGCAGCTGAAGACGAAGCGTCTCAAAGAGTACACCATCAAGTCCCACTCCAGCATGCCTCCTAACAACACCTACATCAACTTTGAACGCTTCGCACAGGTGGAGGAGGACGTGTCGGCCATGGAGGGCAGTTTCTGCCAGCTGGCGTCGGCTCACGACTCCCTGCAGGAAGACATTGACTCACTAGTGTCCATCTACAATGAGAAGGAGATGTGGTACAAAGAAGAAAGCGAAAGCATCAGACATGAGTTGTCCCAGCTCCGTTATGAATTTCGTAAAGTCGAAGCCCAGAGGCGCGGCGTTCACGAAGATATGAGGAATGTGGATGCCAGCGTTAGCCGAGTGAGCGAGCGATATAAGGAGCGGCAGACTCGCTATGAGGCCTTGCAAAAGGAGCTGTGTGCTGAGCTCCAGTGGGTACAGGAAGTGGTGGGTTCATTCCATGTCACCTTCCCAAACTGTAGTTTTAGCAGCGTGTTTAATACCGATGTCAATGAAGCACTGAAAGAGTTGCTGAATAGATCCTGTGGAGGAGACCTGCTGACAGGCAGCAATCTGGACCAGCAGAGATGACACATTAATAACCCCCCACCCACTGATCACACATCGTTACATAAACACAGGCGAGATAAATGTGCTGAAGATACTGCTCTGGGGAATATAGACCTGAATAAAAGCAGGTATGGTCAGTCAGAGAGAACTATATACATGAAAAATATAGGTGAGTTATTATTTATGGTTAACAGGTTAAAGGGTTAGTTCACCCAAAAATGAAAATTCTGTCATTAATTGCTCACCCTTATGTCATTCGAAACCCGTTAGACCTTTGTTCATCTTCGGAACTCTTAATATTTTTGATGAAATCAGAGAGCTTTCTGACCCTCCGTAGACAGCAAGGATCCTTCCATGTTCAAGGTCCAAAAAGGTACCAAAAACATCAACAAAATAGTCCATGTGACATCAGTGGTTCAACTGTAATGTTATGAAGCTCTGAGAATACTTCCTTTGCACAAATAATAAAAAAAATAATGACTTTATTCAAAAATTCTTCTCCAAAGCATGGCGCACATGTGTTCTACATCAACAACACCACGCACATGCAGAGGAAAGCACGCGCATGCATCGTGGTACTCTCTAATATGGCACTAAGGTGACACAGAGGAGAAGAATTGTTAGATAAAGTCATTATTTTTGTTTTTTTTTTTATGCAAAAAAAGTGTTCTCGTAGCTTCATAAAATTATGGTTGAACCACTGATGTCACATGGACTATTTTGTCAATGTTCTTTTTTATCTTTCTAGACCTTGAATGAGGAAGGATCCTTGCTGTCTATAGAGGGACAGAAGGCTCTCTGACTTCATCAGACATACCTTAATTTGTGGTCTTACGGGTTTGGAACTGCAAGAGGGTGAGTGATTAATGACAGAATTGTCATTTTTGGATCCCTTTAAATGAAATTAATTCATGTTTTTAGGTCAATAGGGTCATTCCATCTAATTTTCCTAAGTTTCCTTCATTTTTTTTTTTACCTCTATGTTTTGGTATTGCAAAACCACCTATTATTTATTTATTCTTTAAAATGTGCACTAGATATCAGGTTTTTCAAGACTATCCTGAGCCAAGATATTGAGGTGTTCTTAAATGTTTGTTTAGTTTGTTGTGAGCCTTGACACAAAGACCAGCAGCTGTGGATAAACCAAGTTTTACAATACCAATACATAGAGGTAATCTCTCTCTCTCTCTCAAAAAAAAAAGCCCATTTCATGATTCTTTAGGGTCTTATTGAAAAGTCTATCACATACTTGGGTTCAATTTTCTCAATGGTAGTGAAAAACAACACTTTTTACCTTGTGCAAACCCGTTTTGTTTCATGTTCCTTTAAATGGTAATGAGCTCTGCTCAACCCGCCCCTGTCATCTGTGGGGCAACTAGCCGTCCTGTTTACATTAGCCGCATGTAGCCACAAAACTTGCTAACTAGCACATTAGGAAAGGCGATTTGCAAAGATGCGTAAAAAAACCTAATACTCACTTCTTCTGAAGCTGGATCACAAATGATTCGCATGAACATAGATGCGTTTATGTAGATCGGGGGCGCATTCCCTTCAAAAACGAAAGTAACGTTAATCCTCTGCATCTTCAGCGGCTCATGTCAGGAGTAAATGTCGACTGCCATGTTCATTATTACATTCTACATCAATACACCCCAATCGCTTAGGAGACATTCTTGCTCCTGCTCTGGCATCGAAACAATGGCTGTTTACAGCTCCCTCAAGGCGGGTCTAAAGTAAGATGGCTGTGTCAATCAACTATCGTGGGCGCAGCCTTGGTCTGTATGACGTCACATAGCCAAGAAGCTGAGAAGGCTTGATTTGTAAAAGGGAATAATAATTATAGGGATTAAAAAAATACCACTGGGTGGATTTTTATCATTATAAGGTGGTTGTGTACACGCACTGCCAACACATTCATGTTCAAACAACATGTGAAATAATTTTGCATCTGATGACCCCTTTAAAATTAGTCAAGCAACCTCCATTGGACCACTTGAGATGGATTGACCCTATAAAGGGATTCCTTAAAGGGATAGTTCACCCAAAAATGAAAAATTCCCCATGATTTAGTCACCCGCAAGCCATCCTATGACTTTATTCATTCATACGGATGTAAACGGAGTTGTACCGCAGTTGTCCTGGCTTTTCCAAGCTTTATTATGGCAGTGAATGGGGGTCAAGATTTTGAAGCAAAATAAAGTGCATCCATCCATCATTAAAAGTACTCCACGCAGTTCCGGGGCGGTTAACAGACGCCTTCCGAAGTGAAGCGATGTATTTGTATAAGAAAAATATCCATATTTAAAATGAGATTAGCATATTCTCAGCGGATTTTATGCTACACCTACATCCCACGTCATCCACTGGAATGCCTCTTGCGCTTACGTACGACAGTTTATGGTTTATAAAGACTTAAATATAGATAATTTTCTTACACAAATGCATCAGTTTGCTTCAGAAGACCTTTACCAACCTCCCGGAGCTGTGTGAAGTACTTTTTATAATGGATGTATGCACTTTATTTTACTTCAAAATCTCAACAGCCATACACTGTCATTATAAAGCTTGGAAGAGCCAGGACATTTTTTACTATAACTCTGACTGTATTGGTCTGAAAGATGAAACTTATATACACCTAGGATAGCTTGAGGGTGAGTAAATCATGGGGTAATTTTAAATTTTTGGCTAAACTATCAGTTTAAGATTACCTTTTAAATGAAATGGTGCTACATAGCTGTGTTTTCTTCTAGTTTGTGTTTTGTCCAGTATCGATATAGAACAGATCTGATCATTTTGCGTTGTAAAATCACAAAAGATGTTTAATATTATGTAAATGGTGTATTTAAAATCACGGTGCTTTGTTTATTTATGTTACGTGATCAACTGTAATTTGTTCAGCCAGTGTTTACACAGAACATGTTATCCACCTTTGGTTATTTGTGTACCAGTTCAGATTAAATAAGGTTGAAATGGCAAATGAGGCAAGCTTATTTGATTAAACCTTGCAAGTTTATTGAATGTGCCACAGTTTCAGATTCAATTTTTGTTCTTTCTTTTCCTTGCTGTCTAATGCATTGCTTCAGAGCAATGTGTGTTTATTTGGAATGTGCATTTGAGTTTATGTTGTATTTAATAAATACAGAAGGGCTGTTTGTTATGTCTGCGTGACATAAGTTGCTATGCTTAGTAGGATGATGCCCCTTCCAGCATGCACTCATGGACCTATCAGAGTGTAGACTCTTTTAAACAATTGACTACAGTATTGGAACTACTGGAAAGAGATGTTGATTCTCAGTGAACTGTTGGGGAAGCTGTAAAGTCTTAATGGAGGCTATTCCTATGTCCCTTTGCATATTACTGGTGAGTAATACATTTAAGCTTTAGCATTATGTTTCAGTTTTCTTGTTAAAATTATTCCGTCTCCTAAAGCATTTTAGATACATTGTCATTTTCAGTGCTGCATTGCATTCATTCTTTCATGCTTTGAAGAAGACCTTCCTTTCTTCAAAGCATCCTTTTAAGATCTAACTTCTGGATTATAAATTTAAATGCATGCATGTTAAGATGCACATAGCATTTCTGCATTATCTATTGTTATTTTATTATTACAACATTTTTGTGTTGGTATTCCCCCTGTGTATCATTGTCACATGCTGTCATAGAGAAAGGACACATATCAAGGTTATGTAAGTTCAACTGTGAAGCCGAACCATTGACCAGGATCCTCAAGTGACACTGTCATGCCAATTTGACTTGTTTTTCCCTCTCATGAGCAAGACAGAGCTTATTCATGTGCTGCAGCTGTTAACCCTGCTTATTGATGATTTGTGAGTGATTTCATCAGAAAAGGCAGAACCCTAGGAGGCAAGTTTGTCGTTTTTCAGCTCCAAGGGAATGTGTTTACAAATTTAAAAAAAAAAAAATGTCCCCAGATGTCAACACAAGGCATTCTATTATGACAAGTCTTGTTTTCCACTTGCAACTTCAAAACAGCATACCAGAAAGCAGTCTGGAAAAAAAATTGTTTTTGCAATATTCCTTTAGGGCTGCAGGGGGCAGCGTTCACTTCTTGTTTACTCTTATACCCACAGGCATGTGGGTCATGAAAAGTACTAGTTTTAGATTGAAGTACTCATAATGTGTTTGTTGTTGGGTAAAGGGGAGTGACTCACTCGTTTTTGGATAGTGTCCCTTACAAAGTTTGGGCAGGTCAGAGATGATCCAATGTTGCACTACAATTAAAGAACAAACAATTTTCAGGTATTGCGCGTGTGCAACTCATGGACTCTTTTGTCAGTTTAAGCCTCACTGTAATTTATTCTTATTACATAAGCTTAATTATCTTATTTTAATAGCTTTCTTTGATCACACAACCACATTATCCCATTTTTATTGGACTCTGTGTGCGTGAACGCACGTTGCTGTGTGTGCTCAGATAGTTGTGGAGAATCTTTATCTGTATGTGTGCAGTACAGATTAAGTTGGCCTTCTTTGTAACCATAATTTTTTTTTATTTACTAATTGAATAAAAATTATTCATTAATTGCTTAGTTGATGATAAATGTTACATGTTAAATAGATGAAATGGAAATTGTTGTTATATATATTTTTTAATTATTATTTAACCGTGCAAAAATAACGTTATGTTAGACTGGTTTCTGATTGATGTTGCCAGTATTATTTGGTAATTCTGAACTGCTGAAACATGTACAGTCAAACTAAAAAATATTCAGACACCAGATATAATTTTTGATATTGTTTACTAGTGGTTGCAGGAGACTATAGTTCATTTATGTAAGCGAGGACAGTAAAATAAAGTAAACTGTGACATATTATACCCAAAAAAATTTAATACATGGACTACCAGTAACTGATAAAAAATTTGGGACCTAAAATTATTCAGACGTTTTAACCTGACCATGTTTTGCTTACGTGATTTTTATTTTTTTTTTTAACTGCTAATGCGACCTTTTTATACCACAGACTTAACAAAATTAAGCATTGCTTGGTAATTGGTCTACCAAGTATTGGTCTACCAAGTATTGGTAGTTGTGTAAATATTTGCTGTTTTTGGTTGATCATAATCCATTACATAACTTTCCATCTTAGTTATTTTACATTATCAAGGTGAATTTGTTTTGACACAGTTTAACTCTGACTTCTTGTCATATTTCATTACCATTTTCTAAACTATAGTGAATAAACTGATAATGTGAGAAATGTTGAAGGTGTCTGAATAAATTTTCGTTTGACTGTACACTCACTAGGCCTACTTAAAGGAAAACTAAAATATTAAAACTGTTTTCAATATCTGCTGAAATAGCTAAAATAACACATACATTTAAAAGAAACTTAAAAGTTAAAAATGCTCAAAAATGTGATTTGCAACTTACTGAAATAATTAGGATTATACTTTGGAAATGAGTTGAAGTACTACAATTACTAAAATTAAAATATTTAAAAAAAAGAATAAAATTCACATAAAGACATTAAAAAACACAAAACGTAAACTAAAATTAAAATCAACTGAAAATATGAAAGCTAAAAGCTTAATCGAAATATTAAATGCAATAATGGTGTATAAATATTATACTAAACACATTATAACGTAGGGCATATTGAATTGGCTTAATACTATCTGTGTGAATACTATTGCATCTCTAAGCATTTCAAATAACGAACTTCTCTAGCGTATTGTATGTGTTTAAAGAATATATTTATTCTATGAAGGTATGGTTGCATTTGTATCGTCGCTCAGGGCTGTGAGCGCTGTTGTTCTGTGCAGTGGGTAATGAATGATAGGGAGGGACTGAACACTGAGCCTGCTGCTTATTTCACAGCAGCTGAGTCGTGAGGGATTGAGCAGCACTGCTCTCCTCACTCCCAACTCTCAATTATTCAGCCTTAGCAGATCCTCAACCCAGCGATTACGAGCCTTTTCTGCCATGCACTGTCACATACAGGTGCCGAGGGATCATTAATCACCATGAAAGCCACTTTCGTTCATGCATTGAATAGGCCTTTGGCAGTTTATGGTAAGCTCCAGCCTCACCTTTTCAGTTCTTTATTATCACAACAGCCGACAGGTTCAAGCCATTTCAAATGTGACATTATGTGTAGTCTTCTGAACTTGATTTGCAGTGGTTGTAACAGCATGTGTGTCAAATGCATGCCTCGTACATTGTGCAGATGTATGTTTGGGTGCATGATTTTAATGTGAAATATCAGCAGCTGAGCTGACTCATGTGAAGTAAGTGGCGGAGGGGAGTTGATCACAGCCTGGCAACCATAGACAAGCAGCTCCACAGCCGGGCTAATGCGACAAGCTAACTTACCCGTGCTGTTTAGTGATACACTCACAAGACAGTTGTGTATTTTACTTGGGGCTCTATTAATGTGATAATTCAGGCTTGACGCACAACATAAGATGTAAAGTTCGTGAACAATTTCAGTGTAGTGGATTAGCTTAGCTAGCTGGCGTACACTGTTCTGTTAGCTATGCTAACAAGCTAACGCCTTTAAGTTCCGCTTCACTTGCAGGCGTGAACACAGTAAGACATATCTTTTGAATATCTGTAACAAATATGCTGCAGGTCTGGCATAAATATTTAAGGAGTCAGATATTTCTGGAAGGCGTATTTTAAGTAAGGCTGGTTGTGCGAAGGGTTAGCCAGCTGAATGAATAAGCAAACCGCAAGATTGTCAACCCCAACACCGTTAATCATTGCAACGCAAACAGCTGGGTGGAAAAATAACCCTGATTTTCAGACAATTAAAGTGCTTATTAGCCAGATATGATAATGCGTAGAGCCGAGGAATGGGTTAAAATAATCTGACAACCTGTAACTTTAAGAGTTGAATTATGCAATGTAACTTCCTATAAGAATGTGCTAGTTTGTTATTCATTCTGATAATCTGGTTCAGATTGGAATATACGACTAGTTTCCTTGTAATCCTTCTGTAGTGGCCAGTAATCAAAATGCTGTCTATATACTGTCTCAATCAAACAAATATTTTAGCTACTGGCAACATGTACTTTAGTATTATAGGATTTATTACATATTATCATAGGCTTATGAAATGATTTGAACAAGATTAAGGTGGTAAATATTGAAATGTTGAATGCTTTAATTATCATGTATTGTATTAGATATTTGTCTGTTTTATTTGTGTTATACTTTTGCACAGATGTGTAATTAGATTCAGCAGACAGTAGTTTAAGAAGAAAATCATACCCGCAAAAGTCAAACGCTGGCCTACTTATGAAAGTTTGCTGACTTGATAAAAAGTTAATAATCAATGGGATGACTCAAGACCTACATTTATACATGTGTGTTCAGGCTGAGCAGCCAAAGGGTTGTCATTTTGCTGTACGGATTCCAGACTTCGATAGATAGATTGGCAAGCTGACAAGTATGTGTCATCACTGCCTCATCTGTACTTGATGATCTTTCTAGATAGGTCAGTTCTGAAGTCCAGTTCTCAGAACTTGTTTTAGGATGAATCAGTATTTCATCATGACCGTGTGTTTTTAATTTTTGGTTATGGTTGTGTCAGAATGTGAGGTAGTTAATCTAAAATTGTGTTCTTTAATCTTTTATACCAATTTAAACAAAGGAAATGCACCGTTTTGTTTCAGTTGCTTAGTAAGGAAAAGTGATTTCTCTGGTAATGTGTGTGAGACAGTTAATGTTTAAAAAGATTCACTTTAGGATGCAAGATCTGTCAGTACCATATTGGTTATTGACTGATAATGGATCTGTATCCGTCCATATTTTATGTACACTGCCATTCAAAAGTGTGGAGTCAGTAAGATTTGTACTGTTTTTCAAGGATGTCTCTTATGCTCACTATAAGGCTGCATTTATTTTATTTAATTATTTTACAATTTTAAATAACTGATTCATATTTTAATGTATTTTAAAATATAATTTATTCCTAAAATGGCAAAGTTGAATTTTTAGCAGCTGTTACTCCAGTCTTCACTGTCACATGATCCTTTAGAAAACATTCAATTATGCCGTTGTGATGCTCAAGAATTTTTTTTTTTAAGAAATGCTGAAAACAGCTGCATAATGTTTTCGTGGAAATGGGGTACTTTTTTTTTTCTTTGATGAATAGAAAGTTCAGAAGAACAGCAAATCTTTTTATCAACATGTCTTTACAGTCATTTATGATCAGTTTAATACATCCTTGTTGAGTAAAAGTATTGCGGAAAAAAAACATACTGACCCCAAACCTTTGAACAGTGAACAGAGTCATAAATGTGTCAGTAATATCATATAATAATATATAGAGTAATATCTAAATAAATATAGCGATTTCCAGGGTTCAAGCGCTTTAAGGCATGTAAGCACATATGAAAAAAGACATTACTTAGCAAACCTGTAACCACCTAAATCAATTATTTAAAGCATTTTTGTCATATCCGGGTAAATTACCATAGAAATATTGGGTTTTTAAACATTTATAACTGTTAAAGCACCAACAGTGGTCTGATCTCGTTAAAACTTTGTTTAGAATCAACTTTCTCATGTGTTCACCAGGTTTCATGAAGTTTTGAGTTTTCCTTTAGGCTTTATAGAATTTTGGGTATATTTGGACAGGCCCCTTTTCTAAATGACCCTGTTATAGCCTCCCAAAGATTAAATTATTATTTTTTTTTTTGATAATTATTGGTCTAGAGAGACCAGAGAATTGCACTGCAGTGTTTTTTTTCCAGATCTAAGAAAAAAGATTTTAAGAAAAAATCTAAGACTAGTTTACAAAATTAGTTTTTGACATCTTCTCAATCATTTAACAAATAGTTTGATTGACAGCAGTGGTTCTAGAGGCAAAGTTGTCCAGAATGAGAAAAACCGTGCGACGTGCAATCGTGTACGCCCTTAAAAAATGCAATATCTCGTTCCGTTCAGGAATTATAGGCATAATACTAAAAGTGACCCTGCCCTTTTCGAATGTTTTGGCATCCCTTTGCCACTGTGAGTCGAAAGTTCAACTTTTCTTTTTTTTTTGATAATTATTGATATTCGCTCTCCATCAGAATCTTTCTGCACTGGTTTGGTTATGATTGGGCAAAAAACCTAGGACTAGTTCACAAAAGTAGGTTTTTGAAAAAATGCGAAACACCCGAAAATCTTTGTACATTTGTTCGTAGTAGCGCCTCCATCAGGCCGATTAGGGCGATCCCTGGTCACGTTGTAGACTGTTTAAGTACTACCGTCCCTCCAAGTTTCAAGCGATTTACGGTTTGGTCTGCACGATGAGTTTTACTTGGAGATCGCTGATCCGTGACCACTCTAACAATTACAGTAGGGTTTCAGCGCTGTGTGCTTGAACCCCTAATAATTTATGTGTATGCTCGTTCTCCATATTTTTTCATTTAGATGACCTCTGTCTGTACAAATTGTATGGAATGTTAATATTGACCATTTATCATTTATTATTTAACATAAAAATCCTTGACTCATCTGTATCAAATATTAACATTGCTGCATCCTTAGATTCATTGTACCTCTTTATCTCTCAGATGTGACGGTGAAGCTGTAAGGTGGCACCATGGCTGCGATGATCCCACCAGTAAAACTAAAATGGTTGGAGCACCTCAACAGCTCCTGGATCGCTGAGGACAGCGAGTCCATCTCCACCCGTGAAGGCGTCGCTCTGCTATATGGCAAGCTGCTGGCCAATAAGGAGGTGATTCTTCTCCCTCAGCAGGTGCTATGTCTGAAGGGCCCTCAGCTGCCGGACTTTGAGCGAGAGTGTCTGTCCAGCGATGAACAGGAGCATTATCTTGATGCGCTGCTGGCCAGTCAGCTCGCTCTGGCCAAGACGGTGTGCTCGGATTCGCCTTTCGCCACTGCCCTACGTAAACGTCTACTAGTGCTGCAGCGGGTTTTTTATGCACTTTCCAACAAATACCATGACAAGGGAAAGGTCAAACAGCAGCAGCACTCGACTGAAAACACTTTGGGTTCTGCGGACTTACAAGCAGTTAGCGAACGGCCGCGCTCTAGTACAGACGCCCTCATTGAGATGGGCGTGCGAACGGGACTCAGTTTGCTGTTTGCTTTGCTCAGGCAGAGCTGGACGCTTCCTCCGGCCGGTCCAGGGATCAACCTCTGCAATGATGTCATCACCACGGCCATCGAAGTGGTTGGCTCTCTTCCGCCGCTCTCCTTGGCTAACGAGAGCAAGATTCCACCCATGGGTTTGGACTGCCTGGCCCAGGTCACCACGTTTCTGAAAGGAGTGACCATGCGGAACTCAGGGGCCGATGTGGTGGGGAGGAGGCTGGCGTGTGAGCTGCTGCTGGGATTGGCAGCGCAACGAGGGTCACTGCGCTACCTGCTGGAGTGGGTTGAGATGGCCCTGGCTGCATCGGCCGGTGTCAGCGACTTGGAGCAGAGCCAGGAGGGGCTGATGGGATACGACTGCTTCATGAACATTCTGATGCAGATGAGGCGTTCATTGGTATTTTGTATAAAATACACAGACACCAATGTGATTATTCTGCATAGTGTTGTATGTTGTTAAATGATTGAATGTCTGATGTTGTAGGGTTCGTCTGCTGATCGTAGCCAATGGAGGGAGCCGACCCGTACACCTGATGGTCTCTGTTCCCTATACGAGGCTGCACTTTGTCTGTTTGAGGAGGTAAATGCACACAAAAATGTATTTGTGTGTGTCACATAGACAAGAGGAGGCTTGTCTTTTGACACATGAATCACTCAGTAAAAAACTGTTAATACAATGTATGGTACTTTGATATACACTACAAGTCCAAGTTACAAGGTTTTTGAATAGTAATTTTTTTTAAATGTTTTTTTAAAAAAAGTCTCTTCTGCTCACCAAGCTTGCATTTACTTGATTCAATGTTCAGAAAAAACAGAAAAAATTTGAAATGTTTTTACTATTTAAAATAAGTGTTTTCTATTTAAATATAATAATGTAATTTATCCCTGTGATGTCAAAGCTGAATTTTTGAGTATAATTTTTTTCAGGTTTGATGATTAGAAAGTTCAGAAGAAGAGCATTTATCTGAAATGGAAATCTTTTGTAACATTATAAATGTCTTTATCATCAATTTTGATCAATTTAAAGCATCCTTGCTAAATAAAAGTATTAATTTCTATAATTTCTTTACCAAAACTGTTGTAATGTCTATAATTTATTTGTTTCAATTGTTTTAAATATTAATAAAAATAATTAAAAAAAAAATTCTTGAACAGTAAATCACCATATTAGATGATTTCTGAAGGATCATGTGACACTGAACACTGGAGTAATGATGCTAAAAATTTAGCTTTGTTCACAGGAATAAATGACATTTTAAATAGAAAACGGTTATTTTAAATAGTAAAAAATATTTCCAAATGTTACTTTTTTTGCTGTTATTTGGATCAAATAAATGCAGGCTTGGTGAGCAGAAGAGACTTCTTTTAAAAAAAAAAAAAAACATTAAAAATATTACTATTCAAATACTTTTGACTGGTAGTGTATAACCCTGTAAAGCCTGACATTTGATAAAATCTGATTTAATAGATAATAGTTAGAAAATTTATGTATATATATTTTTTGGGAATGGAGCAATTTATTAAACCTTTAGATAATTTTTTTTTTTTTTGTTAAGTTTAATATTTTTTTTCAGGCTTTTGTGGCTCATTTTATGTGATATAGGAGAATATGGATCCAGAAAAAAGAGCATTCCACAAATAAGCATTCCTCAGAAGCCTTATGTATAATATTTGATCAATTTTATCCTTAACCTTAACTTGCTTCAGTCCGGTAAGTGTATATATTAAAATAACAATATAAATTATATTCTTTCTCTCATTTTTATGAGAGAAAGAATATAATTTATATTGTTATTTTAATGAAGATTTCACATCAAAAATTTTTTTGGATTGATACTAAAAGACCTTGCTAACTTGCTAAAAAAAAGTATAAGCTATTAGTCAGACAGAAGGTAGTAGTAGACACTTTACAAAAGGTTTTTTAGCAGAGTTTTGATAATGTTGATAATGTAGAGCAGGGGTGCTCAACTCTGTTCCTGGAGAACTAACTTCCTGCAGACTCCAGCTCCAAGCCTGATCAAACACACCAGAACCAACTAATTAGGATCTGAAGGAGCGCTTAATAATTACAGACAGTTGTGTTTGATCAGGGTTGGAACTAAACTCTGCAGGAAGATAGATCTCCAGGAACAAGGTTGGGCACCCCTGATGTAGACGCTGTAAAATTGTATGTATCAAATATGATACAGAGGCTTTATAAGGTTACGAAAACAAAACTATACATTTTTTAAATGTTATCACCCTAGTTTTGTTTCAAATGTTGGACGACTTTCATAAGAATTTACTCATTCAGTTTATTCAAGTTCTCAGGAGTCCAATTGACCAATTGTTTATGACCTAGAATAGAGTGAAATAGTTATAATATTTGATTATGTAATTTGTCAGCATAAAAGACGCTTTGTTATTTTCTGTGTATTCTCTCATCCTTGAAAGGAAGGCAGCTGCTCCCAGTGCTCAAAGTATTACTACAATAATACATGTAAATCTGGACTAAAAATAAATGTGAATCAGTTTAGACACAATATTATATAGTTGGGGTTTGTGAGGATTATGTTGACATGCTTTACAGATTTCTTAAATAGTTTTGATTTCAGATTTTTATGATACCCCCTAGGCCAAACTCTTTTTCAGATTGGACTAAACGTCACCTTGAGCCAGATAATTATTTGTACTTGTTAAGTCAAGGTGCATCCATGAAGAGAGCACGCACCTATATCTAAAACAGCACACAAGAAGTTTTGATGCTTTTACTAATCAGTTTTGGGATAAAATAAAAGTAATTCCAGAGTCCTTTCGTTACATATACAGATGTGGTTTATAAATAAACATCAATAAAGAGAAACCGCATTTCTCTTGGCAGGACCACTTTAGCTATGATAGGCAATTTGCAATCAAACATTGCCATAGTTTTGATTATAGGCCTGCTTTTCAATCAGTCTCATTGAATAGGTCTTAATGTATGAATGTGTATTAGTACAGACTTTGAAGCGGTTAAGAAGTTCACTTGTATATTTTCCTTGTACTTGTCCTTGGTTTTATTAGTGCTGTGTGTGATTTGTCCTCTGACACTTGTCATCCAGTAAATCCAGTTTCAACTGCCATTGTGTACAATTAAAAGAGAATTTCTGCTGATTTAAGATGTTGCTATAACTTGATGCGCAACAAATCAGTCCTGCTGTATCTAAAACAGAAAATTAGGACTATATGTCATACCAATTTTTAGAATAGGACATGTGATTGACACTCTAATTTTGTTTAAATCGCTTTCCTGATAGGTCTGTCGCATGGCTTCAGACTACTCAAGAACATGTGCGAGTCCAGACAGTATCCAGGCGGGTGAGGCAGCCATGGTATCTGAGACCTGTGAGGTCTATGTGTGGGGCAGCAACAGCAGCCACCAGCTTGTAGAGGGCACTCAAGAAAAAATCCTCCAGCCCAAGCTCGCTCCCAGCTTCAGTGATGCACAAACGGTAGAAAGCATCTTCATATTAACCATTCATACAGTGTCAGTGTTAGTATCCCTCTTTATGACCACATCTCATGTCTACAGATTGAAGCTGGCCAGTACTGCACGTTCGTCATCTCCTCTGATGGTTCGGTCCGAGCTTGTGGGAAGGGCAGCTATGGGCGCCTGGGACTGGGTGACTCAAACAACCAGTCCACTCTTAAGAAGCTGACCTTTGAACCTCACCGTGCCATTAAGAAAGTTTCATCATCCAAAGGCTCAGATGGCCACACGTTAGCCTTCACAAGCGAGGGAGAGGTGTTCAGCTGGGGTGATGGAGATTATGGCAAACTGGGTCATGGCAACAGCTCTACCCAGAAATACCCTAAACTAATACAGGGCCCTCTACAAGGAAAGGTACTAAATTCATGCAGTGGTTATGCATCACTTGATCTTTTTGAACTTTCAAAATGGATCTGTGTGTTTAAATGATTAATGTCTTGTGCTGCTTGTGTGTGTTTGCTTGTAGGTGGTGGTTTGTGTTTCAGCTGGGTATAGACACAGCGCTGCAGTCAGTGAGGATGGAGAGCTCTACACCTGGGGAGAGGGCGACTTTGGTAGATTAGGTATATAATTGTTTATGTAAAAAAAAAAAACAGCTGCCCGTTTCAACATTAAAGGGTTAGTTCACCCAAAAATGAAAATTCTGTCATTACTTATTTACCCTCATGTCATTCCAAGACCATTAGACCTTTGTTCATCTTCAGGACACAAATCAAGGTATTTTTGATGAAATCCAAGAGCCTTACTTATTTTAACCAGAATATACAGACAATGAACTAAAAGAAATGGGCATTGTAAACAAACAAGGTGCAGTGATTTGGTTAAATAAAGTTGTTGTTTTTTTTGTTTTCATTGCACCAAAAAAGTTTTCTCATAGCTTCATAACGTTACAGTTGAACAACTGATGTCGCATGGATTATTTTAATGTCCTTACTAGCTTGCTGTTTATACAGGGTCAGAAATCTCTCAGGTTTAATCAGAGATATATTAATTTATGTTCCGAAGATGAACAAAGGTCTTACGGGTTTGGAACAACATGACGGTGAGTAATTAATGACAGAATGTTATATTTTGAATGAACTAACCTTTAAAGGGATAGTTCATCTAAAAATGAAAATTAGCCCTTTGTTTACTCAACCTCCAAGCATTCTGGATGTATATGACTCCCTTCTTTCAGACGAATCCAATCGGAGTTATTACCTTGGCACTTCCAGGCTTTAGAATGGCATAGTTGGGTGTTTCTCTTTATCAGTCCAAAACAAGTCCAATAAAGTGCATCCACTTTTTTTTTTTTTTAATTATGGATGGATGCACTTTATTGGACTTGTTTTGGACTGTTGAAGCGAAACACCCGCCTATGCCATTCTAAAGCTTGGAAGTGGCAGGATAATTTTTAATATAACTCCGATTGGATTCGTCTGAAATAAGGAAGTCATATACACCTAGGATGAAATTAGTAATTAATTGACTAATTTTCATTTTTGGGTGAACTATCCCTATAATGGCTGTTGAAAATTTGGCTTTGCCATCACAGGAATAAAATACATTTTAA
>JAHKKF010524184.1:47809-70173 GCA_019740295.1 Labeo calbasu | reverse complement strand
AGATTGTATTCTAATGATTGTGGACCATCATGCACCTGAACGCTCTTTAAGTGCTGTATTATTGAGGGTGGGTGTAACGCGATAAGGCATCGGTCAAATAAAATTAAGCACTTTAAATGAACACGGAAAACACATCCTTTCACCTCACCTGACAATTGTAACCGAACAATCGTGCTGATTGTCCCGTGTGTGTTTGACTACGGAGGGGCTTTAGCAAAGCCTCGAATGGTCACTTGCAATGTAAGACACGCTCTTCCACCCTCCCGTCCCCCCCTGCCCCCCGCTTTCGCTCGCTGTCTGTGGTTGAGCGGCAGATACAGGAACAATGTGGCCTTTCTTACCTGTTGAAGGTGTACATTCCATCCCTACTAAAGCAAGTCAGAAAACAGCCCCTCCTCCGCAAAGCAATCCCAGATTTAACTCCAGGTGCGCCTGCTCGTAGCGTCTGCCTTCAAACCACATCCCTCATGGTGGCTTTCCTTTATATGAACACTATGCATGCCATAAAACTTTAGTCCTTATTAAGGAAGTGTGATTTTTTTTGTGATAGATTTTAGGACACGTACACACCAAAGCTGTGGATGTGAATCACTTGTCCATTGTCTATATTTGGTCTGGGAAGTCCACAATATCAGACGTGAGCTTGAGCTTTATATATGTATATATATATAAATTCGTGGCTTAACCATTTTGCTAGTTTTTTGTGAGAAATATAAACATATTAAAGTGCAAGTGTTGCATTTGGGAGGGCAAAAAGTGTGGGTGCTTTACAGGAAACCTGCTTGCATCGCCCATAGACCCATCCCATCTCTGTGAGTGACAGCCAAAAGCAGGGTGAGTGGGAGAACGGGTGAATGAGAGAGAAAGACAGGTTGAGCGCATGCACACTTGTAGTTCAAAACTAAGAGCATGCAGCAAACTCTTTCACTCTCCAGTTCAACACAGGGGTCAGTGACTACTGCTCTCAGGATTTTGTGAATATGACATTGTGAAGACTTTTTCATCTGAGCTTAGTACTTGAGGACATGCTAATAAGGTACAGTTTGACATTTCATCTTCTTTGAGGGCTTGTTGTGAAGCTTCTTCAGTAAATATGGTAGATATTGTACAATTTTAGTTCACTATTAAATCTGAAAGATTCTAAATGACATTTTTAGAGTCATAATTCTAGTCATTCGAATTTTTGAGTCATAATTCTAGTCATAAAACTCTTTAAAAACTAAGGGCACGAGTGTGTAAACATTTTTTGCTTTAGAAGCTCAATATAGAAGTTGACAATTATTATAAACTTGATTAAAGTGTTAAAGTTGTATTAGATTTTAAATAAATTCTGTTTTACTATATTTTTTTTCTTTAATTTTTAAGGGTTTATAATGTGATCATTTGATTGAGATTTGAATTTTCTTTAAAAAGTTTAATTTTTAAAAATTATTTAAAATTTAAAAAACAAAATGAATTTTCGAAAAACTTTTGTTTGGTCTAAACTTTTCTTTGTTTTTTACTAGATGCTACCCACTGCAGTCATTTTTTTATTATCACAAATATTGCAACGCATGGTTTAATGTTTAATATAAGAGAGAGACAAATGTATTAAATAAAGTTAAATATAGTTACATTTTTGTTTTGTTGCTTGCTGTTGGCTCGTGTACGCTGGTACTGTGGTTAGTACCACAGCTGATGTTGAAACCTAGGAGGCCGGTCCCACAGCCCTGTCCCCTCAGAATTTCAGAAACTAGTCAAAGGAAATAAGCTAGACACCGCGGTAAAGGCAGGATATATGTTTTTTACCCTCAATATGACAAAAGGAAAGATGTGTTTTGTTAAATACTTCACCACACATGAAATGCCAAACCAGTAGATGTTAAACAGCATATTGCTGGCACGTCATGTCAAACTTGTACATGACATTTCAGGCAGTGCGTATGTATTTTTACAGTTCGCTAAAGCCTGCCTTTAAATTATATTCAGTTTACTTTTGTAAAATTGTTCATTTTAATTAAAAAGAAAGCAGTAGCTTTTCTTATCACTACACTTCCAAACAGTAGCAGAATTATGACATTCAAATGCAAAATTATTGTTAAATATAGCTGCACAGTTTTTACCGTACCAAAAATATATGTATAATTTAACAGGAACCCAACATTAAAGTTTAAAACGGCTGTTGTGTATAAAACAGCTCTAATATTGCAGCAATAAAAGCGAACAGATGAGGCACAAGATTAATTTGTTTTACACAATCATAAAGGGGTAACCAGAATGACTGCTAATGCATATTAAGCATCGACATAGACTAATTCATTTATTTTCGACATGAGGGAGTGTGCTGAGAAAGTCTTCCTGACATTGTGATGTCTGTGGTTAGGCCCCTGCCTTCGTTTACTGGAGAACAGGCTGGCTCCCAAAAGATTGTCTTATCAAGGGTTGACATTACTGTTCGCAAAGCCAGCTGATAGGACAAATCCAGCCCAACGAAACTTCATGTCCAGTGACACTATATGACATTTGGAGCACATGGGAAGGGAAACGTGAGACGGTTTCAAACAAGATATATTCTTAAGGTTAAACGTCAGTTTTTTAAAGTTTCAGACTGACATCATTCTCCGTTTACGGGCGTGTAGATGAAAATGTGGTGAAGTCAGACTAAATTTGGTCTTAAGATTGTTGGCATGTGGTCACAACTGTCCTATATTTTATCCGTTTGTCTTGTTTGTCCTGTTTGTCTTTTTCTCTTTATTTTTAACTCTACAAGTGCATTTGACTTGGCATTCATGACTGACGAATTACAAAAAGTTACTGTTTCTTTTAATATTTTAGACTGATTCACTGCATCAGGAGTTTGTCCTGAATGTGTTCAGCAATTAACGGTGTACGTCCCCTGAGGATCAGCTGTGAGGTCAGTATCTATACAAGGAAAAAATATTATAATTTATGTTTTAACAGCCATAAAAGATATGAAAAATAAAACCATATTTTCCTGAATGAATAGATGCCGTAAAATTGATCAGTGCACCGGAAAAAATTACTTCTTAAGTTGAATTTGCCCTTTCTTGTTTTTCAGTGAAGAACAATATTTAAAAACAAAACTTGCATAGAATGCGAGAATACATATTTAATTTTTCTTTTACAGATACAGTCAAATCAAAAATTATTTAGACACCAGATATGATTTTTTATATTTTTTTATTATTGGGGATAGCAAAATAAAGTAAACTGTGACATATTATGCCCAAAAATTCTTCATACAGTGGACTACCAGTAAAACTGATAAAAAATTTGGGACACTTTGACCTGATCATGTTTTGCTTAGATGTTTTTTTTTTAATTGTTAATGCGACCTTTTTACACCACAGACTGAACAAAATTAAGCATTGCTTGATAATTGGTCAACAAATTATTGCTAATTGTGTAAATATTGTCATACTAACAGTTGTCTGAATTGTTGGATAATTGTAATCCATTACATATCTTTCTATCAAAGTTATCTGACATCAAGATAAATTTGTTCTGACACAACTGTAGCAAATAAACTGTGATAATGTGAGAAATGTTGAAAGTGTGAATAAATGTTGGTTTGACTGTATATTTTGTCTTACTACACTAGCAGATTTTTACTGTATACTCAACATTTAAAAAATAATATAAAATGAAAATATATAAATATATATAAAAAATGTAGGTGTATAGTGCATATTAAAAACATTTTTTTCTGAATCAATGAATGTGATATAATCTGTAAACCGCAAAAATGAAAAAATTAGCCCCTTTTTGACTTGTTTTTCAGTAAAGAAAAATATTTTAAAATAAAACTTGTGAGAATGCATATTTAATATTTATTTTAAAGATATATTTTGTATTTTTACTATATACTCATAACACTTTAAAAAATTATTTGTAAATAAAAAAAGAAAAAATTGTAATTAATTTTATAAATAAAATTAAAAATGAAACTATATAAATAATATATAAAAATTACAAAATGCAGGTGTACAATGCATATATATGCGCACTGGTTGAAAACAAGTATGAAAAATTATACAAAATTATATTATAATATATAATTATATAATTGTATACACACACACAGTTTGAAAACCAGTCTGATGCAGTGTAAATTCATCTTATTCCAAGGATTTTTAATAAATACACTGTATATTTTCATACATATTTAAAGACATTAAATGACAAAAATAATAAACATTTTAAATGCTGTATTAATTTTTAGGGACTAGCAAACCCTGGAAGACTGCATGGGGAGGTGTCAATGTCCACCAATGTCACTGGATTCCGGACACATCGTTCCCCCCAGCATTTGGAGATGGACTTGGCCTGGCAGGAACTGATGGCCATCACAGAACTTCAGGTTGGTACAATGGAACACCCCACCAAATTTCCTCTTTAACATGCACAATGTTAAAACTCAAGAAAACATCTGATTATTTATCTGTAGTGCATAGCCAGTCGTTGTAGAGTCTTAATGAAATGGTGGCCTTACAACATTTTTCAATGCTGAATCCTGTGTAAACACACACATTGAGCTACGATCTGCAACAATGGGCCAATTGAGTGATGCGAGGATAAAGGCAGACAGAGAAAGAGGGTGAGTGCTGTATATTGCCGACAGCCCCCTGCATAGCACAATGACCATCTGTTTCGACATGAAACCTGAGTGCTCCTAAGTAAGACCTGCATAAGCTACGGGTGGCACATTCACCCAGGTGGGCTGGTCCTCCTGCCTGAATACAACCCTCCTCTGCAGCACAAATCAACTTTACTACTGTTTTAATATAAAAGAGATTGAATTGAATCACCTCCAAGGTCAAGTTTGAGTGAAACCTGAAGTTCTTGTTATTAAAACATTATTTTTGTCACAGGAGTTTGAGGTACCCAATGAGAATCCCTTTGAAGCTATTCCATACCTGTCCATGGAGCCCATGGTATCTCAAGGGGGGTTCGCCATGACTCAGCCGCAGCCAGAACCTATTCCAGCCACTTGCGATGCCCATCCTGCTGGTGTTTATGAAAACGCATACCCTGAAATGATGCCGCCCTATCAGCGTTTGAACCCACACATGGATATGCACTACGGCCTGCCTGTCCCCGGTGGCCACGGTTCCTCCAGAATGCTTGCAAACACGCAAGGTCTTCATCCACCGCTCATGAGTTTTTTGGAGCACATGAACATGACGACACGCAGTCATGGAATTGCGAAAGACGGGGTTATCAACCTTCACGGCACAGGACAAATCAAACAGGTTTGCGTGGATGACCTCGAGTCAGATTCTGGTTTGTCGCTTGGTTCAAGCCCACCGCTTGCATCTCCTGAGAACGCGGTGCATGGAGTACCTTCGTACTTGCCTGCAGATGGTGCAGTGGGCTACGCCGAAGGCGAAAGCATTGGAGAGCAATGTCGCATGCGTCCGAGTTTGCTCGGGCCCGTTGACTACCAGCAGTCCTACAGTTCGTACCCTGGAACTTCTTTTTCCACAACTGCAAACATGCAACCTATCAACCAGCAGACTTACCAACCAATTGCATCAATGAAGCAACCGGTTTTACCCACAGCCCTGCATGATCTACAACTAAACGGCTCAAGTTTAACAAGACTGGGTTCATATCAGTCTACATACCCAAAGCCAAAGTCAAGCAGCGTTCCTGTACCCCTAAGCAGAGATGAGAGGAGAGCCCTCGCTCTCAAAATCCCGTTTTCACTGGACAAGATCGTGAACCTACCAGTGGATGACTTCAATGAGCTCTTGACCCAATTTACACTGAGCGATGCTCAGCTGGCACTCGTGCGGGACATTCGCAGACGAGGGAAGAACAAAGTGGCTGCTCAGAACTGCCGCAAGCGGAAGTTGGAGAATATTGTGCATTTAGAAAACGAGTTGGGACAGCTTAAAGCCCAAAGAGAACATTTATCCAGAGAGAGACTGGAGTTTCAGCAAAACCTAGCCATTATCAAATGTCGGCTCTCAGATCTTTACACCCAAGTGTTTTCACAGCTACGTGATGAGGAGGGACACCCTTATTCAGTTGATGAGTATTCACTACAACAAACTAACGATGGCAACATTTACTTGGTGCCACGGAATACTGCACTGGAGGGTGAATGAACTTTTTTTTTCTAAAGGTGGAAGTCACCTATTGATGGACAACTAAATTCATGAGGTTCCTACATTTTGTGACCAATGAATTTCAATTACTTTAAATCAGGGGTGCCCAAACTCAGTTCTGGAGGGCTGGTGTCCTGCAGAGTTTACCTCAACACACCTGCCAGGAAGTTTCTAGTATAGAATAGACTAGTAATAGCAGAGATTGTCTTACTATTGAGAGATGAGAGGGTCTGTATTACTTAGTACTGGAGAAAGTGTAACGGTCAAATTGGATCACATGTGGCTTAATAACCAATCACATTACAGCCTTGACGTCACTGAATTTCAGTCAAAGTTGTGCAACACCCTATCTGCGTTTACGGATACCATAGGAATGAATTGCCATAAGCTAAATCCCACCTTTTGAAAAGTAGTCTGTGACTTCTATAAAACTGTATTTTTTCAGTGTAAACTCTAAAAAGCATTCAATCCTGAAGTATTGTTTAGTGCAGGGGTCATCAACTCCGGCCCACAAGAGCCATTTTCCTGCAGAGTCCAGCTCCAACCCTAATCAAACATTCCTGAACAAGTTCATCAAGGTCTTTAGGATCAATAGAAATTACAGGCAGGTGAGCTTGATCAAGGTTGGAACTAAATTCTGCAGGAAAATGGATTTTGCAGGCCAGAGTTGAGAACCTCTAGTTCAGTGTAAAACATGAAGATTAGCCAATAGACTGTTGAGTCATTAAATAAGCCGTTTAGTCTTAAAAGCTGTTTATTCAGCATAGTGATGCCTCTCCTCCATTGACATTAATTCAAAGAAAACAGCCTCTGGTCTCCTTTCCCAATCTGGAAGTGTTAGCCTTAGCCATTACTTTTTTTGGCTAAAGGTTGCAGGCTTGCCTTCCTTTGGCTTTGGTAAGAGCTTGATTAGCTGGTTCAGGTGTTTAATTTGGGTTGGCACTAAACTCTGCAGGACACTGGCTCTCCAGGACCGAGTTTGGGCACTCCAGCTTCAAATCATTTGTCATGAACAAAGATTTAAAAACATTTCTGAAGTAATTTCAACAATTTTAGCCAAAGAAATTGAACTACAAAAATTGCAAAGAGCTGAGATTAAGAAAACTTGTTAATAGCCCATGCTGCAATTCTCTTTTATTGCTAAAGACACTTGTACATTAAAACACTGGTCTAAAACCTAGAATCAGTATTATGTTCAGCAAACACATGCTTTCAGTAAATGGGTTCGACAAGACAGAGCACATGAGTTGTAGCATTAAAAGTTTTATTGGTAAAAAAGGTAAAAACCACAGGTAATAAAAATAAAATCTCTTCAGCTGCATCTTGGTCCTGAAAAAGAGAACAAGTTTGAGACATGGGATATTATGAACCAGATAAAAAGTATTGCGTTCCAAGAGCAAGTACCTTTTATCATTTCACCCGTTTATAGACAGACAAATGCCTTGTCATTTCAAGTGATGAATTTCACTCATCAGATCCTGAAAAAGCAAGAGTAACAAGGTCAGCAAGTTAAACACAGAACATGGAAAAACCACAAGTGGGCATGCATTAAAAAGGGTTTAATGTCTACAAAATCTTGTGCACCAAACTATGCTGACTGCAGTTACTTCCCCTGTAACATACACAACACTGAATGGGAAGTTCACATTAACTGTACAGCTTCTGCTAATAAAATTGTTTTACAGTTACCAGCGGTAGTGGAGAAGTCTGTTCTTACCTACAGGAGTTATAAAAGCGCTGCCTGCTAGTCTTTGAGTGGCGCCCTGTACTCCCTGCTCTCTGCTTCTTCACAGGGCGACGATCTTGCTACTCCTTTCTCAGCCTGCTCCCATGGCTAGACTGATATGCGGCCACACTACTCTAGGCATTTGCATTAAACAGCCTATACTTTTTGAACCAGTTTGAATGACATTTAACTTGTTTTTAAGAGCCACTTGACAGTTGAGTTTAGTTTCTACTAAAAAGGCTCAGACGCTCCCGTTAAGTTAAAGTGTACTACTCTAAAACCCCAAAGAAAACAAATGACTAAAACGCACATTTTTAAAAAAACAAAAAGGATGTTTTATTTCACCTTGGTTGGTTACATAAAAATCAAAACCATAAAGACTGAAAGTAATTCTACATAAAACCTCATTGGAATGCTTTTTCCATAGACAATATAAAATAAGTCTGCATGATGACAATTTCATGACGTCCCACACATGATAGCGCTACTGTACACTTCTTCTGGTGGCAGCTGTAAGCCTGCCACACCTGTTTGGCTGAGCAGATCTAGGGATGTAAACCTGCATCTGCCCTGTCACTTCTCTCGCTCTCCTCTCCTAAAGCACTCAGTCCTGTTGAACAATATGAACAACAAATGTTAAGCTGCACACTACCTGAGGTTCGTTGTTTCTACACCAGATGTACAGCAAGGTTACAGTAAAGCAAAGACCAACGTATTGGGAGTTAACCTGTAAACTAGCCATCTAAAAGTCTGTTTAAAGTAGACAAAAGAACTCAAAACCAACCTTTCTGAGCTTAAAACCGTCTACCACCAGAGCCGCCTCCATATCCGCCACCAGATCCACCGCCATAGCCACCTAAAACAGATGTCACTTAGGATTAAAAGCTGTTTGAGATGACTTGAACCAAAAGGAAAGTGTAAAAAGCCATTCTTAAAAACTTACCACCATATGGGCCACTGTTTCTTCCTCCGCCGCCACCACCTCCAAAGTTCCCTTTCATGGGACCGTAGTTGGACTGCTGGTTGTTATAGTTGCCAAAGTCACTGTAGTTACCACCTCCACCGCCACCACCTCCTCCAAAGTTGCCTATTTACATGTTAAAATCCATACACTTTGTAACTGCTGACAATTCAAGTTATTTGTACGGAAGTTGAAAATTCAGACTAGCATCTACTCACCACCTCCAAAGTTGCCATTGCCATTGTTGTAATTGTCATTATAGCCGCCGCCACCACCGCTGTTGCCGCCACCATAACCACCGCCGCCTCCCTGGTTGCCATAACCATGTCCTCCTCCTCCTCCGCCACCACCTCCATATCCACGGTTTCCACCATAGTTACCAGGACCGCCACCATAACCACCTGGAGAAAGCAAAGGAAAACCTTGGTTAACATTAACCATCAGAACACTTTACCAAATAGCACTCGAAGAAAACACTGCATACCATCTCCGCCACCAAATCCGTTGTTGTAGCAGTCACCTCCATAACCGCCGCCACCTCCACCACCTCTGCCTCCTGAAAAGGATTGAAAATTGCTTTAATTCAATATGAACACTTTAAATCGGCCGGTCAAACACTTCAGCGTCCACTTAAGCACGTACCTCTTCCAAAATAGCCATCGCGGTTGCCGCCACCACCGCCGCCGCCTCCAAAGTCATTGTTGTAGCCGCCATTGTTGCCGTATCTGTTGAAGTTTCCACCGCCTCCTCCACCACCACGGCCTAAAGTTAAAAAAAGCTTAAAAAGTGAAAATGTAATACACCCAAATACATTAGAACAGGAGAACAAAAGAAACCCCTGAACAACTTGCCTCTCATGTTCATACCAGTGTTCTGCATCTCTTGTTTAGACAGAGCTTTTCTGACTTCACAGTTGTGCCCATTCACAGTGTGGTATTTTTGAACTAAGGAGACAATATATTGTGTTAATATTTATACAAATCAAAACCCACACTAAAAATAAAATCACTTTAATCCAAGCACTTACTGACGATACGATCAACAGAGTCATGGTCGTCGAATGTAACAAAGGCAAAGCCTCTTTTGTTTCCGGTCTTATGGTCAACCATGATTTCAATGGCCTCGATTTTGCCAAACTGTTTGAAGTAGTCACGAAGATGGTTCTCCTCTGTGTCATCCTTAATGCCACCCACAAAGATCTTCTTCACAGTTGTGTGAGCAAATGGCTTGTTGGAGTCCTGAAAGAGAGACACAATTAGGCATTTACATTCATACACATTTTTAGAAGAGTTTTTGCATTACAAAGGCCTAGGGCATTAAACCTCACCTCTCGAGACACAGCTCGCTTGGGCTCCACGAGCCTACCATCGACCTTGTGAGGACGTGCATCCATAGCGGCATCGACTTCAGTCACGCTGGAATAAGTGACAAACCCAAAGCCCCTGGAGCGTTTGGTATTTGGATCTTTCATGACCTAAAGCAGCAAATAACCAAGCGTAAGGGTTAATGTTTTTTTTTTTGCACACAAAAGATATTCTCGTAGCATTATAAAATTACAGATGAACCACTGATGTCACATGGACTATTTTATCAATGTTCTTGGTACATTTCTGGGCCTTGAATGTGGAAGGACCCTTGCCGCCTATTAGGAGTAAGAAATCTCTCAGATTATCAAATAAATAAAAATTCTCCAAGGTTGGGTTACTAAGATGAACAAAGGTCTTACGAGTTTGGAACAAAATAATGGTGAGAAATTAATTTTCATTTTTGGATAAACTATACCTTTAAAGCACAATACTTAGTACAAGTTTCTATACTATACATAATATATGGCTATAGATAAGCAAGAAAGAAGAAACTTACCACACAATCCGTTAAGGTGCCCCATTGTTCAAAATGTGCCCGCAAACTATCGTCTGTGGTTTCAAAGCTAAGCCCTCCAATGAAGAGCTTCCGCAGCTGCTCTGGCTCACGTGGTTGGCCCTGAAAACAACCCATAACAATTTAACACTACAACCGAGTGCATCGTGTGCTTAAACGTTATTCTGCAGCGGTTATTAAACCAACTAGTTATTCAAGCGCTAAGCGCCATGAATCCTGAAGGCAACAGACTATTTGGGGGGAGGTGAGCGAACACCTCCGCCATGTTGGTGCCGGACAATACATCCTATTTATACACAGTACATTTGTTTCGGTAAAACAATAAAGATTCTAAATCGATACAAGTCGCTACAGAAATGACCAGCGAGTAATTAAAACAAAAGAACTGTGATTTTCGAGAACACGACCTTCAGTACAAACACGCGGCCTATGTGTGCAAAGCACAAGAATTAAAATGGCGGCCGAACACGCTATTTGCATTAACAAAGAGCCGCGAATAAGGTGATGCACAAGTTAAAATGGAAAACGTTCAAAAAACTAAAACTATATTGCTTAAAACGGCTCGTATAAAACAAACCAAAATATGTTACTAAAGCCATCCTACCTCTTTGGACATCCTACCGACTATTTCTGTCCGTGCTGCGCCACACGCTTGTCGGTGAGACACACACTGAGAACTGGGAAGATACAATAAATAGCTTGTGTAAAACACAGTCCCCTCCCACTGCAGACGATGATTGGATTACGCTTCCCGCTAACGCTTTTGTTTTGCGTTTTGTGGACACCTGATTGGCTGAGACTCAAGTCAATCCCTGAAACAGAGGTTGGTGCCTTTACAATTCTTTCTCCTGCATCTAGAAAAACAATGTTTTTTATTAAAAACAACTATAAAAATATGTATTAGAAGATAGGAGGGGATTCATAATTTTCAAGTTGTAATTTTATTCATACAGCTTCCATATCACTTTCACCATACTTATTCAAAGGCGCTCACGCGTCTTATCGAAAATATGTATTTTTCTAAAATTGTGTGGTCGAATATAGATTTGAAAAATATCAAACATTCAGCAAAGCCTGTCGTTTTAGTAGCCATGGGACGCTTGCGCATCCCATTGTGAAGCCGTTTTTGGCGCGAGAGCGGCTCACTCAGTCGCACGCTGATTGGCTGGACGCGCCACTGGACGGATGCATACGCGACAGGCAGCAAACTCCTGTGTGCAGGGAAAAAGCCGCCGCCGCCTCAGCCTCATTATCCAACACGAATAAGAAAACATCGAAAAATTTCTCAGTAAGTACACAATTATCATCCACATTATCCTTAGAATATGTCATTATAGATTCCCCTTGCACTGGAAATAATTTAATCCGTCAATGTTACGCTTTAACGTGATAGGATCAGGTGAAATCTGTTCAGCTCGGCCCGCGCTGTTGCTAAGCAAAAGCTCGCAGTGTTAGCGCTCACGACGATAATATTCAAATAAATGCGAAAATGCTTCGAATGCTTTGCTTGCAGCAGCTAAACGCAGAGAAGCGAAGAAAGAAGTAGAGTGTGTATGCTAATGAAGCTAAATTAGCCTGCTATCATGTGCGCCTGGGTATCAGTGAGCCTTGTTTATTGTTTTTGCAGCCATTGGCTAGTTGCGTTTCTGGTGTTGCGGTTGTTTATAACGCAAGATCGTGAAATTAACGTTATCGTTCAAGCATATTGCTTTATTCTATTGTTTCTGTTCTGTTGCTATTTTAGAATGAGCTTCTAGCGAGGCAAACAGCAGCAATCAATGGGGCTTCTGAAGCTAATGTTAGCAGTACAGCTAGCACTGCATTTAAATGCGTTAACGATGCGATTTAGGTTTTGTATTTTGGAATGAATGGAAATTAGATGCCAAATAGCATGAAATGTGAAAGTATGAAAGCGTCAGAGCCGTGCAATGCTGTTCAGTGATTTCACATTGTTTGGCCTTGCTCACTAAGATCCTTCATGACGTTGAGATAAGAACACATGGCTAGTTTATCGCATTTCTCGTGCAAGGTTGATTAAATATGTGTTTTGGTAAATGAATATAGGAATTGCATCCAATAGAACTTCTGGATTTTAATGTAATGTATTCAGACTGCATGCTGTTACTTTAGCTTTGATAACTGTGTGCACTGTGCACAAACAAGAAAACATCTTTTGAAATTTATTTTGCATATGCACTACCAGTCAAAAATGTGTTTTTTTTTTTAAAGAAGTCCTTTTTTAGCTCACCAAGCCTGCATTTTATTTGATTTAAAAGCACAACAAAACAAATATAAAATTTTTGAAATATTTTTACTATTAAAAATAAATTACATTTTAAAAATAAAAATATTTTAAAATGTAATTTATTCCTGTGATTTCAAAGCTGAATTTTTTGCATCATTACTCCAGTCACATGATCCTTAAAATCATTCTAATATTCTGATTAACTGCTCAAAAAACATTTATTATTATGATGTTGACAGCTAAACAGCAAAGTAGATAAGTAGAACAGCATTTATCTGAAACAGAAATCTTTTGTAACATTATAAATGTCTTTATCATCACTTTTGATCAATTTTAAGCATCCTTGCTAAATAAAAGTGTTAATTTCTATAATTTCATTCTAAAAAATGGTGTATATATATATATATATATATATATATTATTTATTTTTTGATCAGCAAATTAGAATTATTTCTAAAGGATTATGTGACACTGAAGACTGGTGTAATGATGCTGAAAATTTAGCTTTGATCACAAGAATAAATTACATTTTAAAGTATATTCAAATAGAAAGCAGTTATTTTAAATAGCGAAAATATTTCACAATATTATTCCTATTGCAGTTGATATGTTTCTTCTTATGCATGTTTATTTGATATACATATTTGATATTTATGTTTAAATTAATTGTATTTGTTTAGGGGAGCTCTGAATGCAGTAATCAAGAATCATCCCTGCACTTTAAGAGGTCACACCCTCCAATAGAATATAGTAGGTAAGCGCCGAAAAATAAACATTGACTTTTGTTATTGCAGTTAAGTTAACAAAGGTTTAACCTTAACTTAACAGATTTTGCTCATAGTGTTCCGCATATGTTGTTATCATGGTAAGAGTAACAAAAAATTGAAATGGGTTAGCTTTTGGGGTTTTTTAACGTGATAAATAGGCTCTAATCACCCAGCCCTATTTATAACTTTAATAAACAAATTTTTTTTCTTTTTTTAAAAGTGGAAACGCTTTCCTCCCCAGACCAGGGAGTCACACAGGTCAAAATACATTCAGAATCAGCCATGGGAAAGAAGAACCAGAACCGTGAAGATGATGAGGCTGCTTCCTCAGATGAGGAAGAGTATGTAGTGGAGAAGGTCTTGGACAGGAGAGTTGTGAAGGGCCGTGTGGAATATTTCCTGAAGTGGAAAGGCTTTACAGAGTAAGCCTTCATTGTCCTTCATATGAAACTAATAGTGTCTAAGTAGTAGTATAGACAGTTTCATTTCAAGAAGATCTGGGTGTGTGTTACCGCATAAAAAAGTCTTAGAATGCATGACATTGAGTTGAAGTGGACAATGTAAGGTGGATTTAAGGTAAACTAGTTTGAAGAACACTCAGAGTTTTGTCACAGTATTCAAACTTCCTGAAGGCAGAACTATGATATGAGGAAATCCAGTGGCTTTAATTTGTCATGCATGAATCACGCATTGTTTTGCAGCAAACACAACACATGGGAACCAGAGAAGAACCTGGACTGTCCAGAGCTTATCTCTGAGTTCATGAAGACCTATAAAAAGGGAAGCAGTGGAAGCACACCCACCAGCAAGCCCTCCAGCACAGGCTCTTCTTTGGCCCGTCCCAAAGACAGTAGCAGCAGCACCAGCAAGAGGAAAAACTCAGAGGAAGAGAATGGGAGCAGCAGCAAACCCAAAAAGAAAAAGGAGGTAAAAGCTTTAGAAAAAAAAGGTTTAAGAGCCCCTGCGTAAGTTTGATTTGCATGTAATTACCATGCTGTATCCATCCTGATATCACAAGAACATCCAGAGGGTTGAAATGCTCTTAATGTTTTGGTTGCTTAAAAGGGAAAAAAAAAAGAAAATTTACTAAAAATGTTATCACCCTCTGAACATCCAAGAAGCAGATGAGTTTGTCTTTTCATTGAGAGAGAGATTTTTGTGAGAGGATCATTTGCTCACCAATGGTTCCTCTGCAGTGATTGGGTGCTGTCAGAATTATTTTGCATTATGAACTTGTATTTTGGACAGAAGCAAGGGTTTAGATTGAAATGCTTTTATGATAGATAGGTGTATGTTTGGACTTCACTGCAGAGGGTCCATTGGTTGACCAAGTGATGTAATGCTTTTCAACAAATGTTAATTTTTGAGTGAACTATTCCTTTAAGCATCATGTTGGACAGTGTATGTTGTTAAAATAAAACATCTATTTATGTCACGATTTTTGATTGTCGTCTTTGTTCTTTCTAGGATGAGATCCTTGTAGCAAGAGGGTTTGAGCGAGGCCTGGAGCCTGAGAAGATTATTGGAGCAACAGACTCCTGTGGAGACCTTATGTTCCTTATGAAGTGGTAAGTACAACAGCTCTTTACATTGGGAGCAATTTATTTTAAGGACACTGTCCTTAGAGCTTAGAAACACGGTGGAACCAAAGCCACAAATTTGATCATATTCTAGTTAATAACAGTAAGCGTTTGATGTCGAAATTTAATTTGAATCCCATCACAAGTGGTCAGAGGAGATGCATGTTGATACCAGGAGTAAACAGGGAAGTGTCTTAGCTGACCAGCTGTGATTGAATCACCCCAGATGGGTGTTAGGACAATGGTGTCAATGGCCACATTTACACCTGGCATTATGTCTGAAATGATGCAAAGTGCCCCCATTTTTGTTTCTTTGTCTCAACTTTGCTCACATTCACACTTCTGCCTTGTGTGAGACTGAACAACTGTTATTCTTTTGTCACCGTCCTACACCTATTTGCACCTGTACATTTGAAACCCTTCATTATATTTGCCTGTTTTACAGTTCCTGTATTTCTAAAACATGTATAATTTTGTGTAAAAACAAAACGAAAAAATCTATATATGTGACTGGGGAACTGCATTTATAATTTTTCTAATATAAAGCTGTCATCAAATACGCATAGCTTCTTAGCGTTTAATATACATTCAGGGTTTCCACTGGTCCTTAAGTCTTAAACGATTAGTTCACTTCCAGAATAAAAATTTCCTGATAATTTACTCACCCCCATGTCATCGAAGATATTCATGTTTCTTTCTTTCTTCAGTCGAAAGGAAATGAAAGTTTTAAGAAAAAAATCTAGGATTTATACCATATAGTGGTCTTCAGTGGTGGCCAATGGGTTGAAGGTCCAAATTGCAGTTTCAGTGCAGCTTCGCATGGCTCTACACAATCCCGGATGAGGAATAAGAGTCTTTTCTTGCAAAACAATCAGTCATTTGTGTGTACGACGGTTCAAAAAGGAAGGATAGGGCAAAAAATTCCCCCCTCAACTTCAATATCGCCTAACATTGTTGTTTTACTTTTTTTGTAAAAGGTGTGACTACGTAATCCGCTTGGTCGAGCTAGTGTAAGACAAGCATTTGTGGTTAAAAAATATATACGTTTTTATTTTTTTTTAAGAAAATATTTTACTAGGTAAGACCCTTATTTTTTGGCTGGGATCGTGTAGAGCCGTTTGAAGCTGCACTGAAAATGCAGTTTGGACCTTCAACCTGTTTGACCTTCATTGTACATTCGCTTTGTAAACACTGGGTCAGTATTTTCTCCTACATCATGCTTGTGTGATTACGTAATCCGTGAGGTCAAGCTAGTGTAAGACCAGCATTTGTGGTTAAGAAGTATATACATTTTTATTTTTTTTTAAGAAAATATTTTACTAGGTAAGACCCTTATTTCTTGTCTGGGATCCCTTTGAAGCTGCACTAAAAAAAAAAGAAGCAGTTTGGTCCTTTAACCTGTTGGCCACCATTGAAGTCCACTATATGGAAAAAAAATTCTGGAATGTTATCCTTAAAAACATAATTTTTTCGACTGAAGACAGAAAGACATGAACGTCTTGGATGACAAATGGGTGACTAAATTCTTAGGAAATTTTTATTCTGAAAATGAATTAATGTTTTAAATTCAGTTGGAGCAAACATAAGGCTATACGTGCTATAACAAAACTTTAATTTTAATGTTCATTTTATTTGTGCAGGTCCTAGAGGTGTTAAAGTATTAAATCTGATTTAGAAAACACTGATTTTTATGACCGCACACTATGCAAATATAAACAAAATCAGCACCTTCTGTTTTAGCAGTTTGAACTGCTATAGCATTTGGAGGTTAGCCAATCATGAGGTCTTTTACATCTAGACATGTTTAATTCTGTTTAAGCTTTAAGAAGCTTTAACTAACAAATGAAGTATATTTGAGTGTTTTTAATGTCACGCAGTTTCAGTTGGAACTGGAGCTAATGCTGACGTACAACATTGTGTGATTGTCCACTTAATGCAAATTTGTCTCTTCTTTGTGGCTGTTATCCCACCACAGGAAGGACTCTGATGAGGCAGACCTTGTGCTTGCAAAGGAAGCCAATCACAAGTGCCCACAGATCGTCATTGCCTTCTACGAGGAGCGTCTGACCTGGCACGAAGATGGCGACAAGAAGGAAAAGAGTGCCACGGCGGTTTAAAAGGGCAGAGGGAGGAGGAAAGACGCTGAGTCCTCCAAACCTTGTGCCCTTCGTCACACCAGTGACACTCTCATAGCCAACTTTTAACGGACCATTTAGAAGAAGAAAAAACGGCCAGCGAGTAATGGAGGTTACTGCCCACCTTGACAACCTCCGTCCACCCTTCATGAAAAAGCATCTCTCACCAGACAAACCGAAAGGCCATGGCGAACGGCGGCTGCAGCAGAGCGGTGGAATGTGATCTCTTTTCTCTTACTCTCTCTGATCTTCCTTCTATTTTGTCATAATTTGTGTATTTGTGCCCCTACAACTATGTTCTTATGATGTGTTGTGTGCTAGTGTAGATGTGAAACGATGAAAACCCGTACATGTCAAACTTTTAACTTTTATTCACAAAGTTGATTTCATAGTGTTGCTGGACATGACTGAAAATATCCACTGCGTTTGCGTTTAACATCTAGAACGCTGGATGAAGACGTGATGGCGTTGGTTTTATTTCGAAAGCTGATGTCGATATCTACTGATTTCTGTTTTTTTTTTTTTTTTTTTTTTTCAATCAGGTAGAATTAATTTTGCTGTATCGCAATTTTTAACTGTAATAATGACCCATGTGGGCCAAAATCCTGTGATTTTTAGGTTTGGTTTCTGATTGTCAGTAAAGCCACGTAAAGGAACTATACCTTATAATTGCTTTCCCCACATTAAAAGTAGAACATCGACGTCCATTTTTTCCCCTTTCTCCCTCTAATGTCTTTGTAAAAGTCTCCTACTTTCAGATTGGCCCTTTTTAACCACTCTTACCTTTGAACTTATCACTGTTGCTTGCAGGAGGGCAGACAATCTTCATCATGTGAGTGTGTAACGGGACGTTTTGATCTGTTTCTACACACTTTTCCATGATATTCATTTCGCTCCATAAGTTTAACTGATATGCTCCCTCTTGTGGCTGATTTGGTGAACACATTCCCTGTTTGACCTCATGAACTCAGAGCTGTCCTCATTCACGTGGTAGTTTAAGCGTATGTCGGGTTCTTATTACTTTTTTAACCTAGAGTTGACTCAATAAAATGGTGTTTATCAAGGTTACATGCCTATACTAGAGTTTTGTGCTCTGTAGTGCTTTTTTGTGTGCCACTAAACAAGAGCTACTCCTTCGAGATCATTTACACCAGGAAAAGAGCTTGTTTATTTTATTTTTAAAATGCATGGACGCAGTCCACTGACAGAATGGCGAGAAAGGTTTAGCTTGAGTTGTTTATGTGGGCGAAAGTTTTTAAACAGGGTTGCCATTTTTATTTTTTTCTCTTTTTAATTTTTGGTATGGTTTTTGTTATATTCCAAAAGGACCATCCCTTCCATGATCATTTATACACGACTCTAGCAGTTGTTTTTAAAATGTGCAACAATAGTTGTCTTTAGCTATGTTACATGCATAGCCTTTTTTAATGTCTTGTACCATATTGTAGTAAATATAGTTTTCAACACTAACATTTCTGGAAAACCTAAACCCTGGTTTTTGGACTCAAGTCAAACTAAATAAATTTCATTGTAGTGCTGAGATTATGACGTTTTGCTCTATGCAATGTTTGTGGAAAAACTCCATTTAAAACAATTCATTTTAACATGAGA
Source organism: Labeo calbasu (assembly GCA_019740295.1). Taxonomy (NCBI): domain Eukaryota; kingdom Metazoa; phylum Chordata; class Actinopteri; order Cypriniformes; family Cyprinidae; genus Labeo; species Labeo calbasu. The sequence goes on along the minus strand of JAHKKF010524184.1, from coordinate 51,154 downwards.
TATGCATCTTCCCATTTAGTCTAGTTGCAGTATTCAGTTTGACCTGAAAAGCAGTGCTGATGTGTACCAGCAGATGTCATAATGGAGCAATATAAAAAGCATAGGGATTCTGAAGTAATGCACTGAAAAATAAGGATTAAAAGTAAAATATTTGGCCTACAAATGCATTATATTCGCTGATATTTAACAGCTAATATATCAACTTATTTCTCTTTTTTGACTTTGTCTTGATGTAGTTTAATGCCAAACTCAGTTTCATGCAACTTCCCCATGCAGAACATTTGTATGAATGCCATACATTTTTTTCCAGTCCACTCATGCTCAATTTCACAGATATTCAATATCGCAGTCATATTTTACAGATGACGACAAAACCCTAGCCCTGCAGATTAGTTTAGCCTCATTGTATAGATTTCCAGCTCACTCTTTTCCTTTTGTATTGTATTTCTGAGACAACTGGACTATTGGTGAGTGTGGCTTGTAGCTCCTTCGTGGCCTCAGCTCCACACAGTCCAGAGTTGAGGAGAGGTGGCGTCTGAGCCGTAACCCCTCCCTGTAATACCGTTTTCTCGACTACCTCAGTGGCAGTGGAATTTTCCAAAGGGGAGAAAGGGGGAAGTGGTTAAGCTCTGAAATGGAATGCAGAGGTCACTAGTAAATTTTCAGCCCCGGGGAGCAGAAGTCTCAGCAGATAGCTGAGAGGCTGCATTTATGCTTTATGGAACGCTGGAGAGCTGTCACACTCGCTCTGCTCCGCCAGGACTCGAGGAATGTGAGATCAGGAGAGACAGAGTATAGAATATGAGAAGTCACATTTGAAAATAGGATAAAAATGAATTGGGGTTAGTTCAGTAAAAAATGACAATTCTGTCATTAATTACTCACTGTCATGTCGTTCCGAACCTGTAAGATCTTCATTCATCTTAGGAACACAAATTAAGATATTTTTGATGAAATTCAAGAGTTTTCTGACCTTGCATAGACAGCAACTTTACTTCCACGTTCAAGGCCCAAAAGGATAGGGAGGACGTTGATAAAATAGTCCATGTCACATCAGTGGTTCAACTGTAATGTTATGATACGTGAATACTTTTTATGCGCAAAGAAAAAAAAATTCTATAATCAAACCTTAAAATAAAGGTTCTTTATTGGCATTGATAATTTCTGTAAAACCTTTAACATCAATATAAGCTTAGAAATAAAGGTTCTAAATAGAAGAATGATTTTTGGTTCCGTGAAGAACCTCTTAAATAAACAGTTATTTTCATAGTGTGGAACATTTTATTGTTCAAAAGAATCTTTTTCCATTCTAAACAACCTTTTGTCCCGTTGAAAGCTTCCATAGATGTTAAAGGTTCTTCACTGAACCAATAAAGAACTCTTATTTTTAAGAAAATGGAACCTTTCTATTGCACAAAAGGTTCTTTAAAGTGGGTTCTTCAGATTATTAAAATGTTTTTCATGCTAAGAAAACATGATTATTTTAAGAAATGATCACTGAAAGGAACCAAAATGGTGGTTCTCTTGAAACTACAGATTTCTGTCATTGAAGGTTCCATTTGAATGTCCATTAAACCTTTTCAATCCACAAAAGTTCTTTAGATTATTCACATGTTCTTCACACTAAGAAAAAAGTGTTTCTTTCAAGAATTGTTCCCTTAAAAAAAATTCTCTAAAAATTCTACATTAAAACAGAAGGTTCTCTATGGATCCTTTCTAATGCATTAGGTTCTTTAGATTATTAAATGTTTTTTTAAGAACTGATCACTGAAAGGTTTTTTGGGGGGGGAACCAAAAATTGTGGTTCTCCTAAAACTACAGATTCAGAATGTTCCTTGCAAGAAAAAGTGTGTTTTTTAAACATTCTTAACTGAAAAATTCTCTGGGGAAACAAAAATGGTTCTAAATTTTTTATCGGAATGAAGAACCATCCATGGATCCTTTCCAATGGAAAGGTTCCATAGATACTAAAGGTTCTTCATGGAACCAATTAAGAACCGTTATTTTTAAGAGCATTGAAGTAGAAAAATGTTCTTCATGCTAAGAAAAAATGGTTATTTTAAGATCACTTAAAAAGATCTTTGGGGAACCAAAAATGGTGGTTCCATGAAAAACCTTTAATGTCCATGGAACCTTTCCTACCCACAAAAAGTTCTTTAGATTATTAGAATGATCTTCACACAAAGATTTTTTTTATTTTTTGGCATGAAGAACCATCAATGGACTCCTTCGACAAAAGTAAGAAAAACACTAAGTAAAAGTGGTTCTTTTAAGGGAAGCGAAAAGTGTGGTTCTGCATTATTTACTGGCATAAAGTACCATCCATGGAACCTTTCCTGTTCACAAATGTTTCTTTAGATTATTAGAATGATCTTCACACTAAGATTTTTTTTTTTTTTTTGGCATGAAGAACCATCCATGGATCCTTTTCAACACACAAACGTTTCTTAGATCAGTAGGAGGTTCTTCACACTAAGATAAAGAGTTCTTTTAAGATTTTTTTGATGAAAAAGTCTCAGGGGGACCAAAGAATGGTGGTTCTACATTATTTTTTGGCATGAAGAACCATCAGTGGATCCTTTTCAATCCATAGAAGGTTCTTTAGATTATTAGGAAGTTCTTCACACTAAGAAAATAGTTCTTTTAAGATTTTTTTTTTTTTGGTGAAAACTTCTCAGGGGGACCAAAAATGGTGGTTCTACATTATTTTTTGGCATAAAGAACCATCAGTGGATCCTTTTCTATCCACAAAAGGTTCTTTTCGATTAACAGGAGCTTCTTCACACTTAGAAAAAGTGGTTCTTTTAAGATTTTTTTTTTGCTACAAAATTCTCTAGCGAGCCAAAAATGGTGGTTATGCATTATTTCATGGCATGAAGAACCAACCGTAGAACCTTCTAATATTCTTTAGAATATTCAAATGTTCTTCACACCAAGAAAATTGGTTCTTTTAAGAATTCTTAACTTAAAAAAAAATTCTCTGGGGAGCCAAAGAACCATCCATGGATCCTTTCCAATCCACAAAGTTTCTTTAAAATGTTACGAGGTTCTTCACACTAAGAAAAAGTGGTTCTTTCAAGAATTTTTTGCTGAAACATTTATTATTTATTGGCATGAAGAACCATCCATGGATCTTTTCCTATCCATAAAAGTTTCTTTAGATTATTAGAATGTTCTTCACACTAAAAAAAATGGTTCTTTTGAGAATTTTTTGCTGATAAATTCTCTGGAAATGGTTCTACATTTTTTTTTTTTTTTGGCATGAAGAACCATCCATGGATCCTTTCCAATCCACAAAGGTTCTTTAAAATATTAAGAGGTTCTTCACAGTTATTCTTTTAAAAA
>JAHKKF010524184.1:0-47759 GCA_019740295.1 Labeo calbasu | reverse complement strand
TTTTTTTTTTTTTTTTTTTAAAGTGTGTGACTTTTTTTCTGTATTTATTTCTTTAAAATATCTTTTTTTTCACAGAAGAAAGTCATAGAGGTTTGGAATGACATAAGGGTGAGTAAATGATCACAGAATTTGAACTTTTGGGACAAACTTTTCCTTTAAAGTCATAATCCCCATAGTGAAAGCCATAATGTTGAACTACGAGCAGAACCCTGGGGTTTGCCTTTCCTGAGTGACGCTTTTACCAATAAGCAAAGAGTGCACGCTTTGAATATGTTTGCTGAAGCAAAAAAAGTCAGCGAGCGGCGAATAGTGTCTGTGTGCATGATTTCTGGGATGCATGTGGTCCGATGGGTTTTTGCTGCGCATAAGCTCTAATAGATGGCTGTCAAGGGGACCACTGAACAGCTGTGGTCGAGGGCTGGAGTTTGGGAGGGGAAGACTGCAGCAGTGTGTTCGATCCACACTGCGCCAGCGTCCAAACCGGCGAAACGCACACACAAAGTGCACTCGAGTGCCGTCGCTGCCTTCGGATCAGCGATCAGCGTCCTGTAGGCCTCATAAGTATGATATGCGACTCTTTTTCAAATCCCTTTCCGAAGCTAAAAAGCCTAAACGCACACGCAAGCGCAATTACACCACGATTCTGCTGAATTTTAGTGTGAGATTATGTGCGCCGTCATTAAGAACGCAAGGTCACGTCGTTAGCCATGACCTTTCGAGGCGCTTATCGGCCCTCTATTGGGCTGTTGTTGGAACGGTGAGCCGTAATGCCGCAGCGACGCTCTTTGCGCTTAATGCGCAGCAAAGCACCGAGAAACAAAGCCCAGCCTCTCCCAGCAGCCCCCACCGCGGAGCGAGCAGTCTGGCGTTACGTCCAGTCCTCCTCCACCCCCATCTCTTCCCCTAGCCGGGGGAGTGAGAGAATTATGGCCACCATAAAAGGCAGATAATGCATTGTTAACTAATTCTGTCTGCTCAGAGCTGATGTATCCACTGCTCTAAATCTCCATGCCTCCAATAAAATGCAAATGCTAATGCTCGCCCTCCACGAGCTGATATCATTTTTAACAGGCCGGAGGTAAAAGCTGAGATAGGGTGGGGCAGGGGACGACGCAGACAGCGCGAGCTTTGCTATCCGGAGATGCTCGGCGGGAGGAAGAAGATACAGCGTGGCGAGAAAGCCTATTAGAGCCTGCGTTTAATAGCACAGCTCTCTATGAACGGCCCATTCTGGTGCTGGAGCTTTTGGAGGCAGGGAGCTGAATGAGCGCAGAGTAAATGTCAGTGTGGATTGCTCTATGAACTGATTCATGGGCTTTTTTAAATTAGCTTTGAGCAAATCATTACATTACTTTGTATGTATTATTTACAGCACGACGAGTTGCGCTGTTGAAATATTACCTCCCTTAAGGACATTCTAATTATAAAAATCTGGGCATCTAAATCATAAATATTCATTTTAATACTTTTATTAAGATTTGTGGAGCATTTGGCTTTGATCGGCTTGAGACCAGTGTTTAATGTTATAAATTGCATTTATTATATATACATATATAAATATATTAAATATATATATATATTTATAATTAAAATAACTGTTTTTTTATTTAATATGTATTTAATATATATTTTTTAAATTATTAAATTAATACAGTTGGCTTTTTTTTAAATTAATAAATTATTTATTATTTTTATTATTTTATTTTGTTTATATATATTTTATATTATATATTATTATTTATATATATTTACATTTATTATAATTTAATTACATATTATTAATTAAATAATATATTATATCATGAAATTTTATTACAAATTAAAATAACTGTTTTATATTGTGTTTTATATATATATATATAATTATATAATATAATTTCAAATTTAAATGCTACAATTTTAAACAGCTGTTTTTGTATTTTTATAATATGTAATTGTTTTCTANTTAATTACATATTATTAATTAAATAATATATTATATCATGAAATTTTATTACAAATTAAAATAACTGTTTTATATTGTGTTTTATATATATATATATATAATTATATAATATAATTTCAAATTTAAATGCTACAATTTTAAACAGCTGTTTTTGTATTTTTATAATATGTAATTGTTTTCTAATTTAATATTTTTAAATAGATATTTTCTATTTTTTGTATTTATATTTTCTATATTTAGCTATCATTTGTTGTGCTATAATAAATGTATGTGCGTTTGTTTAGCAATAAGATGATATTTTACACATTAATGTAATATATTTCTGTTTTAAAATGTTTTACAATTTTAAATAGCTTTTTTATTGTTATAATATTGAATTTTTTTTATTTATTTATTTATTTCCTTTATTTAGCCAGGAGACCACATTGAGACAGTACTATCTCTTCTTCCAGTGAGACCTGGTCAATATTTTTAATTTATATATTTAAATAGCTATTTTAATTATTTTCTATTTTTATGTATTTCTATATTTTCTATATTTAGCTAAACGTTGTTTTGCTATAATTAAAGTAATATGCATTTATTTACCTATAAGATGATATTTTATACATTAATGTAACATTAATCTTGTAAAATGGTATGCAGTTTTAAATAGCTTTTTTATTTTTATAATATTTAATTATTCTCTATTTAAATTTTTATATATTTCCATATTTTCTGTATTTAGCTGTAATTTGTTTTGCTAAAATTAAATGAATATGCATTTGTTTAGCTCTAAGATTATATTTTATACATTAATGTAATATTTATCTTGTAAAATGTTATACAATTTTAAATAGCTATTTTCTGTTTTTATAATATTTAATTCTTTGTTATTTTTATATATTTAAATAGCTATTTTCTATTTTTATAAATGTTAATTCTTTTCTATTTTTATATATTTCCATATTTTCTATATTTAGCTATAATTTGTTTTGCTATAATTAAATAAAAATTCATTTGTTTATGAGATAACAGTTTATACTTTAATGTAATATATTTATCTTGTAAAATGTTATACAGTTTTATATGTCTATTTTCTATTTTTTTATATTTATGTAATTTATATTATATTATTTATATAGTTTATAGTTTGTTATTGTTATAGTTTTCATTTGTTCAGTTATAAGAAGATTGTGTTTGCAGTTTTCTTTCTTGATTCTGTTCTGCAATTAACAACGAATACAACACTGTCATTTCCTGTACTCCTCCCTGTGTCACACTGTAACCTCCTGGGACTGCTAAATATTGATTCAGATCTATACTTCAATTACAAAATGGCAGTTTTCTGTCACTTCTTAATGATGGCTGATTTGTGTCTCTTCCACACGAGCCGTGTTCTGTAATTAGACTGTAAATTCATTTTCACGGAGGACGTTAAAGATGAGAGAGAAAGACCGAAAGAGATAATGTCACATAATGTCAAGCCTTTATTAGGCGAAAATGTTTATTCCAAGCCTTTAAACTACATAGAATTATTCTTACACCAGAATCACACCGGCCCTGCAATTACACATTCGCATTTATATATTTATTTCTATGATTTATATAACGCCCATCTGCAAATGTGTTGCGGCTGACCTCCTCCAGCATAAAAATTGACCACACTGCTGATATAGCCTCATCATAGTAGGCCAAATTCACTTCTAAATGTAGGTTTCAATTGCTTTTCGCTTAGTAGTATTACCCCGGTTTTCTCTGATGACTGTTATTTAGTGGTTACATAGGCCTAAACTGATCACAGTGCAGTTGGAACTAACTGCACAGTTCATCTCAGTAACCGTCTCACTTCTGCTCTGAAATTACACACTTGTGTGTATTCACCGTGTTGGAGGGAAGCAATTAAACACCTTTGAGTTGGCACACGGCTATCAAAATTGATTCGGAGCATGTAGATCAGTATAACTACGCAAGTCACTACCACAATCCGTCAACGTTTAGATTTTGAACAAATATTTTTGGTAACACTTTTTTTTGTAGCCTTGATGATTATATTCAGAATGCATATTATAATGCATGTGTTTTCATAAATAATTGTAAGCAAAGTTAAAATTTGTTATAATATTTGCTGATTCCCTTTTACATCTGAAACTGGCTGTTTGTCATGTATTTTAATGCATTATACATTCTGAAACTGTAACAATGGATAGAAAAATAATATAGTGTACTAGAAATGTAGTTATAATTATTTTCAAGATCATAAAATACATTATAAGGTGCATTACTAGGAATAATTAATGCATTAAAAAATGTATTTGGCTCTGATTGGATTTTGATCATTGTTTAATGATGTTATAAATGTATTATATACACACACAAACACACACACATACACTGAAATAATATACTGTTTTCTATTTTAATATATAAATAAATATTTAATATCTATCTATCTATCTATCTATCTATCTATCTATCTATCTATCTATCTATCTATCTATCTATCTATCTATCTATCTATCTTTTATGAAGCAACCAAGCTATAAATAATTATATGAAATCTGAATATAGAAATGTAAATTGTGAATATATAGAAGTAAACCAGAATATATTTTTTTTTATAAAATTTGAATATATAAATCAGAATATATATAGTTGGAAGTCTGAATATATAGAAGTAAATCAGAATATTTATTTATAAATCTGAATATAAAGATAATAATCTTAACATATAAATGTAAATCATGAATATGTAGACGTAATTCAGAATATATAGTTAGAGTCTGAGTTATAAAGTCTGAATATATAAATGTAAAATGTGAATATGTAGTTATAATTGCTGTTTTTTGCACTTCTATCTGTATATATATATAATATGTTTTTCAGTTTACGATTACATATACATTTATAAAATAGTTAATTTATATAAAATATTTGTCTCTCTCTATATTTATAATATAAAGTGAAATTAATATAGTTGTCATATATGCAGACTCCTTGTTACATCTGGTTGTTTGTTGTGTGTTTTACTGCATTTTACTCTCGAAAGCTGTAACAATGAATAGATAATGTATTATAATGTGGTTATAATTAGTCGCATGATCATACCATTATTATGCATAATGCATAACAATAACGCATTATAAGGTGCATTAAAAGAGATAACCAATGCATTAAAGTACTTTTACAATGCATTATATATTAAAGTGTTAATTCTTTTTTATATATTAAATTTTGATCATGTTGATTTCTTAGATGATAGTCACATCCATCCATGTTTTCTTCACCCGAGAGGCAGCTTTACAAAATGAAAGGTCAGCCAAAAGTGCCCACCTGCTGGCCTTTCCTGCATCCCATCATACCCCTAGGCTAGGAAGCCCACTTTGCATTTCTTGGGTTGTTTTTAGTCAGCATGTGTCCTCAAATTTATGATGGCGACTTATCGGCGCCCATTTCGCTTTAAAAGTCTTCTTGAGTTTCCTGGCTGAGCTGGATGTGGAGAGTGCTAATCCACTCACATTCAGGACAGACACGTTCAGACGCTGGCCCGCGGCCACTCATTTTAACTGACAGCGTGCTGTTCCGCGCCGACTGGAGTACAGGCAGCGTGACATGGCACAATGGAGCCTCTAGAGTTACGGCATCCCCGGAGGACCCTGTGTTATCTGGCAGCGGTTGAAAACAGAGGGCTCTGTGATCCAACTGCAGGAATGGCCCAGCCATGTGCAGGACGGCCCAGCTGGCCAACTAAAGGGCTGCGGGCACATCTGTCCGATGGAAACGCCGGCCCATCACATGCATCTCAATCGTAAAGTGTCAGAGGATGACTGATAGGGCTTTCAAGAGAGAGCTGATCTTTGAGACAGGGATTCCTCTGTTGAATCTCTGTGAAATCCCTCGGCTTTCAGGACAGGCATGCTATTCAAAATAATTTCATAAACAACTTGATCCGGTTTAACAAATAAATCTGAATTGGGAGTTCAAAAATGGATGTAAAAAAGTCAATTATCCAATTTGACCTTAGAATAGTGCTGTTCAAATGTAATACACACTACCATTCGAAAGTTGGGGGTTAGTGGCATTTTCTTTGGAAAGAAATTAATACTTTTATTCAGATAGGGCACTTTAAATTGATCAAAGATGATGGTAAATATTCATTATGTTACAAAAGATTTCTATTTCAAATAAATGTTGTTCTTTTTTAAACTTTGATCATATTAATAATTAGAATGTTTCTTGAGCATTCTAGAATTAGAATGATTTCTGAAGGATCACGTGACACTGAAGACTGGAGTAATGATGATGAAAATTCAGCTTTGCATCACAGGAATAAATTACATTTTCAAACATATTAAAATAGAAAGCAGACATTTTAAATTGTAATAATATTTCACTATATTACCATTTTGTAAGTATTTTTGATCAAATAAATGCAACCATGGTGAGCATAAGAGATAAAAGTATTTAAAAAATCTTACTGACCCCAAAACAGTGCAAACATTCACAAATTCTCAAGAACCATATTAAGAAACAAGGGGATGTAAACATTGTCGTAAATGTATTTATTTATTTATGTGGAAATTCTAAATATCTAAAAGACAAGACTAAATAAAAAAAAAAATACATATTTTTAAAATGCATATTTTAAACAATATTTTAGAAAAAATATAAAAAATATTGAAAAAATATTTTATTTTATGCCAAAAATCATTAGGATATTAAGTAAAAATCATGTTCAATTAAGATATTTTGTAAATTCCCTACCGTATATCAAAACTTAATTTTTGATTAGTAATATGCATGGCTTCATTTGGACAACTATAAAGATGATTTTCTCAATATTTAGATTTTTTCAAATAGATATTTTCAAATAGTTGTATCTTGACCAAATATTGCCCTATCCTAACAAACCATACATCAGTGGAAAGCTTATTTATTCCGTTTTTAGGATGATTTATAAAAATCTAATTAAAAAAATTGAACCTTATGACTGCTTTTGTGGTCCAGGGTCACATTTGTTAACAAGATGATTGGCGTAAATTTTTATTATTATTATTATTATTATTATTACTTGTGGAAAATCAAATATCTTAAAGACAGGACTAAATTAGAAAATACATATTTTTAATGGAATATGATAAACGTATAAATAAAAAAAAATCTTACAATAAAATATATCATTTATAAAAAAAATTATATATATTCACATGAATATGTAAAGTATGAAAAATGGATATTGTTTTTCAAATCTGATAAAGATTTCATTTAATGGTGTTATTAAATTATCTGTGTTTTTAACTTTAACAGTAACATAAACAAAAAAAGAGCATTCGCAATTAAATAAAAGTTCAATTAAATTAAGTTAAAATAAATAAAAAACATGAAAATGAATCTTTAATTGAAAATGAAAATTTAATTTAAAAAAAGTCCCTAACAAAAAATGTATATATATAAAAGGGGTATGCAAACATGCACTCAACCCAAACACATTCTGATGGTTTTAAAAATAGTAAGACCTTCCCAGAAAGCTCTTTCCCATTTGTTCTGCAATACAACCAGAACGGCCTTGCAGAAATCCAGGAATTATGAGAGGATTGAGCAAATGGTCTCTCCAGCAGACGACATCTCTGTCTGGCTCTTCCTCTCTCTGTCTTTCTCTCTCCCTCTCCTCAAATCACACTCCCGTCCCGCCTGTCTTGACAACTCAAGCTTTTCCACAAAGGATTTATCTTCCACAAAGCTTTCTGTTTGTTTGTTGGGAGCAGATGTGTTGCATTGCTGGTTTTTCGAAGTGTTATGAACCAGTTCAGCATGCTGCATTTGATTAGCAATCCTTAGAAGACCGTGAGTGAAAACAGTGCATAAAAATTTGTGTTGCATGTTTCCACTCCTGACCTCTTGAGTTCAGCTTGTCCGCACCTGGTTTGCTTTAGCCTTCTATAGAGACACTCACATCATATGGAGAGGGAACAGCGTCCAAATGTTTAACAAACACATGGAGAAAGAAACGCAATCTGTTCCTCTGATGATACTGACTGTAACGCTGACGTTTAGCTTCTCACGGAAAGGAAAATATCTTTGTGAAAGAGCCATAGTTGACTATATACAAAATGCATGTAGCTGGTTTGACTAAATTAGGTATTTACTGACAATAAAAATGCTGGCAGAGTTTCATCACAAACAATTCAAAATGATCTTTAAAACCCCAAAAGATGCTTTTAAATAGGATGCCAAACTATGTGAAAATGCAGCGCAGATGTGTTACCTTGGCAACAGCAAGGTCACCAGAAGCTTGTCTTTAAGAGGAACAGAAAAGACATTTCCTGTGTGTGCTGCCCGGTGGAGGGAGATGAAGGGGGCTGGAGGGGTGGCAGGAAACAACAGTGGCACTGCTGGGTTCACTTACTGCCCTGCTGGAGCCTCCGCCGGCCGCCGGACTGCTGCTTCTGAAACCTCCTGCTGTTTGGGGTTCCTCATCATAAATCCAGGTAAGGAGGGTCCCTTTGAGTCCACCGGCACTGCAGGGGGCCAGAGGCCTTATGTTCAGGGATAAGAAGATTTGGTCTTTGACCAGAAAAGGCAGAATTGAACAGATCACATTAGAAAATTGGGATTTTTAATTTATTACATATTATTTAATTCAGCTTTTTAACTTGTATGAGGATTTTGAGTTTAAACAGAATAGTTTTGTAAATTTTGTCCTCCAAACTAAACTGGATTTTATCCACAGGGTTAAAAAAAACAGCATCAAGGCTATTTCCTCACATGTTAGCATGGGGCAAGTTGTCACATGTGTTTTAAATATTATATATTTATATAATACATAATACGTTTAATAGTATCCGACTTTACACTCCTAAAAATAAAGATTCTTTATTGGCATCAATGGTTCATTGAAGAACCTTGAACATCCATGGAAACTTCCAAATGCAGAAAGGATTCTTTATAGTCGAAAAAGGTTCTTTAGATTTTAGATTTTAAAATGTTCTTCAAAATGGTTCTATTACTGAAACGTTCTTTGGGGAACCAAAAATGGTTCTTCTATGGCATCACTGTAAAAACACCCTTTGGAACCTTTATTAAGAGTGTAATGTAAATATCTATATAGAAACTGACTTTCAAAAATAAATTTATCCTGAAAAACAATTATTAGGGGTGCAACGGTTCACTCGCAATTCGGCTACATGACATTGATCTCCCAATATGATACTTTAAAGAAACTTTAAACAATGCCAGATTTATTTATTTATTTATTTATTTTTTAATTAGCACTTCTAAGACCAGTTAACAAAAATTGCAGTTCATTTAAGTGCCTAATTTTGTATGGGTATTGGGTGACAACAAAATAGAATATGATTCTGCTTAGCTAAAAGTACAGATTTATATTAGCCCCTGAATACATACATTTAAAACGTTTTAAATGTATTTTATTGTGTATTTAACATTAATAATTAATAAACTTAAAAGCTCAGATGTGTGACCTTTTAGGTTTACCTTATTTGCTGCGCTATTACCATATCTGATGATAATTTAAACTTCTAACTTTCATTTTGTGTGAACAACACAAAATTAACGAATACTGTTATGAGTCATTTCAACCGATTCGTTCGAGCAAATGATTCAATGACTCATTTCGAATGTTGCCACTTACTGTCTTAAAAATGTAATTCCCCAGAAAGAGTCACTGAACGACTCAGTGTACGAATACATTGATTATTTAATAGTGATCAGATTGAAAGATTCGAATTGCTGAGACGATTCTAAATCCTTAGGGCCAGTAATCGATCGGTCATGTGACTCAACATGGCGTCATTGTGAGGAATAATCCCAAACAACTTTGGCGGCCTGTAACCACCAGAAAACTAAAAGAAGAACAACAACAACTTTGTCCTTCAGTCTTCACTTCTTTATGTGAGTGTATATCATTTTTAACATTCTTATCACACTTGCTGTGTGGTGGGAAACGTTACTAGTGCACTGTTTTTTTTAATTATATAAATGCGATTTTATTAAGATGGTAAACATGAAACCAAGTGGAACAAATTATGCTAAATTATGCTAAATCAAGGTCATTTCTAGTGGAAAAAGATCGCACAGGTGTCCTAACACAGATTATTATTATTTTTTAAAACTTTTTGTTGATAAAGGACACCAAAATATGAAGATCCGCTTTTTGTTAAACTATGAAGTTAAATATAGTTATTTTATATATATATATATTTACATGTTTAGGGTCGCTGTACTGTGTACAAAAACAATAAGCGTGATCAGTCATATAAACACTGTATTGTTTTAAAACACTCAGCTTTCATGTCACTAATTGTACTCGTCAAAATAAATAATTTAATGAAAAGCATACTTTATGATTGATTTATTTTATTTATTACTGTTAAAACACGGTTGTCAGTAGGCCTACTTAATCATGATTAGTCATGATTCTCTGGATTTCTGGCCAGAATGAAACAGTAATAATGTCAGATTTGATACATTTCTTGTACTTTTTTCTCAGACATTTATTGCGGACCCCCTAGCATCCTCTTGTTGTCCCCATGGGCCACAGTTTGAAAACCCCTCTACTAGAAAAATAATCTCAGATGTCGTTTATCACATTAAGTATGAGCGTGTTTTCGCTACACAGCCAAAAAGATCCTAAATGCTACATTTTGATCCAGCATTTCTGTTATAGTTTAATATTTAACAACTATAGTTTTGTGAAGTATGGAAATTATGCTTGTGCTTCTTTAAAATAAACTCCACTTGGTTTTATTTTTATTTTTTTCAGGGACATGATTTTAATGTGCATTAAGTGTCTAAAATTTTGTGTGGTCACTCTGTTTTTTTTTTTTTCTGGTAGCCTGTTGCTGCTGGTTGTAGTTAGTGTGGATGTGTTGTGATGACTGCTGTAGACTGACTGCCCTCTGGCCTTCTGCGCAGGACTTGCATTTAGCATACTGTGGCTTTCGCCATCAGATTAGACCTATAGAAGAAAGGTTTCAACAAACTGCTAAAATGTTACGTGAAATGCTAGTAAGATCCTCTGGCAGTGTGATTGGAGCGCTGACAAACGTCTGTTACTATATCAGAGTTGGCACCGGTGGGACAGAGGCCAAACGGTGCTCTATACAGAGTTATGAGCTTGTGAATGAAGACAGATTGGGTACTTAAGGGCATGTTCACTCCTGTAAATAGCCACAGTGGATGTAATGTGCTCCTATTTTCATTTGATGTTAGTAATTCTGGCATCTAGTCAACGTTTGTTCACAATAACTCATGCATTTATTTAAATCTGTAATGTAAGTAAAATAATCATAAACTTATCTTAATGTCATACAATTACGTAAAATCAATTTATTCAATAAGGTCCATTTATTAAATATGTCAGAATAGATTTGTAATAAATAGAATTTCTAAAAAATCAAATCTGGTAAGCTAAATAATCAATTTATTATTATCTCTTTTATATATATTTTATAAAAAATGTTTTTGTCATTAAATGTAGGCATGGAAACATGATCATTTTTTATTTTTTATTTTTTATTTTTTTTGTACCATTCAGTTTATTTAATTGGACAGTGTATGGTCGGGTTTTGTTTTAGCTAAATGAAAAATCATTTTGAGCACAAATGGGAGGAAATGTATTCGTTGCTAAATGTGTATGAGATCACACGCAACAATAGGCGGGTTTTTGACGGGCACCAGAGGGCGCTGGCAAGCGCTTTTTTTTCTTTTTTAAATAAAATGTGTTACTTCCTCAGTGGGATGAATGAAAACACGACAAGCTAATTGTGTGAGTATAGTAGATTAATTGTTTTTAGGTGTAGTGTTGAAATCAGTAGCAACTGGTGTATTCAAATAATATGGCACGGATGTCAATTTATCTCTATGTATGTTCTGAAGACTCTTTCCTATGAAACAGACATAGAAAATAGCAAATATATGGTGTCGGGAACAGTTAGCTACATAAGAAGTGCAGGATCCTACACTCTTAAGAATAAAGGTGCTTCACGATGCCTTAGAAGAACCTTTTTTTTTTTGGTTCCATAAAGAACCTTTAACATCTGAAGAACATTTCTGTTTCACAAAAGGTTCTTTGTGACAAAAGAAGGTTCTTCAGATTATAAAAAGGTAAGAAAAAGGTGGTTCTTTAAAGAACCTTTGACTGAATGGTTCTTTGTGGAAACAAAAATGTTTCTTCTATTGCATTGCTGTGAAGAACCTTTTAAAGCACCTTTATTTTTAAGAGTGAAGAGCAAATGCATTTAGTAAAAACATAAAACAAGTATGCAACTGTGTTGTATTATGGTTAAATCAGCCTTACAATATAATAATGGCAATAAACCAAAAGTCGTGAGAGTGCAATTATCAATTAATTCATGTAGCCTTTAAAACAATAAAATAAAATTTTACATGTTGTCTTTTTATTATTATTTTTTGTTTACATAGATGTTTCTTAAGAAGTTACAGTAACCATAATAGGAACTGCAGTTATATGGATGCACTTTTTAAATAGTAAATAATGAAAGGTGTGTTTGTTGAATGTTAGAAAGGTCTGTCATTGGTTGTCTTCAATTCCACGCTTTTTTAATAGAGAACATTGTAAATGCGCCAGAACACAGATACAGAGATGACGTATCTTACTTCAGTCTTTCAGCAAATTTCTCTTTAACAGCTGTTCACTGCGGATCGTTATTGCAACGTTTTAATGGAAAAAATAAAATCTATTGTTAGGTTTTAGTAAATATTGTCAGGGTAAACCTGATGTTATAATTTCTGGCAGTGTTGTGTTGTAGTATTGTGGTGCAAACGGCCACCAGAGGGCACTTTTAGATCAGTGAGAAACGCATGTGAAGCTGATTAAAAGGTGTGAAAGGATTTTTCCCATTAACCTTGTAAATTTCCTCCCTAGTTTGATTTATCTCTTTGGCAGGGAAAAAGCAAAAATACAAATAAATAAATGAACCTCTTAATAATTCATAGAATTTTCCACTGCTTTTATTTAGACTTAGCATATTTTGTCACAAAGAAGAATGCTCACTTAGAAGCGTTTTAATAAAAAGGTGATATATGGAACAATGCTGGATCAGGGATATTATTTAAACCTAAAACCACAAAAAACTGTCACTTGGAGAAAGAAAAAAACATTATTTGTCAGGGCAACATTTCTCAGCTTCATTTAGATTAATATTGTACAAAATTAAAATGCTATTTAAAAATACAACAACATTACTAAAATTAAACTGAAAACAAAATATAACAATAAAAATATATTCGAAATATAAATGACGCTCATAATAGTAATAGTTAAAAGGCAAAAGGCCTTGTTGGTTAACTCCAGGTTTTAAAAGTGGAAATTCAAAGATTTCCGTTCATGCATTTTCAACTATAGCAGACATTGCATCTCTGTGATTTAAGCATTAAAAGAAATAATTTACAAAAATATTAGACATGTTCCTCATTCCAGATAAAAAGAGCAGAACATCAAAATTAATTTCAGACATTTTGAACGTAAGCCTGCTGAGTAACAAATGAGAGCCTTTTATTTTCTTGAACAAATAGTTACTTGACCTTTGTCTGGTCGAAACTATATTCCGTGACATAACTAGTCATTTTAATCTCTTACTTCCATATCTTTTTCTTATTGGAGTGCCTGGGATCAAAATGCCATTTCTCTTAAAATTTGCAGAGGCTTAGGTGAGTCTAATAAATCACAGATTTTGAAGCCGAACAGCGAAGTCATCATTTTCTTTGGCTGTGCGTCTGTGTTTTCAGCACTCTTGTGTTTTCGAATGTCACGTAGGTTAAAAAACGTCTCATTCTCTTCCAACCAAGTAGCATAGCTCACCTACTCTCAAAATGTTACGAGCCGCAGGTTTGTTTGCCTTTGTGAGGAAGATGCTGAACATTTCCACCGGAGTTGGGTGTTTGCTTTGTTTGTTGATGCTGGATTGAAGGTCCGCAGTTGGCCAGATGCTCTGTCTGGGAATAACGTGTGTTGTCTTGGCATCTACGAGATTGTGTTTAGTCAATCTACGTGATAACACTGGCAAAGTAGGGCCCAATTTGTGATTGTTGATTCTCGTTCAAACCCGAATTTCAGGCCCTGTTTTTGATGGAGCCTCTCCAAATGTTCTCACTCTTAACCGGCTGACATCCAGCTGTTACAGATGGTGGACATTCTGGATCGAACTGGACAATATCAGGTCCAAGTCTCTGCTTCTCAGAACTGAGACCCCAGTGATGAGGCCTGCTGTTTTCCTTTGTGCTGCAGAGAGTTTTAGTGTAGACGTTCAAGATGGGCTTGTGGTTTGAGCTCGCTTGGAGTCCATCCAGTCATGACGTTCCTCATCTTCTCTGTTGTTTGTGAGTAGGGGGAATAGAGGAAGTGTCTAATGATGAGAAACTGGAACCTGGAAATGTTTTTCGTCCAGAATACAGTATTTTTTGGTGCATTTAGCTAGCAAGCATGCAGGCTGTCCCACAACAGCCACTAAAAAGAGAGAAAAATTATTGAATGGACACAGTTTTAGAAAGAATTTAGAAGGTATTTTATTTTACTTTATTACTCAAAACTGTGGTATTTTTGCAAATACTGTGATATAATAAGGTATTGTTCGGTGGATTTTAATTAGTATACACAAAGATTGTCCTGTAAAATTATTAAAAATTAAACAAATGAATTACTACAATAAAAATAAACTACAACTGCCAAAAAGTTTCAGAATTTTTATACTTTGAAGATGATGATGATGATGATGATTATTATATTTTTAGTTTTAAATCGACAGGATTTAGAAAGTATCTTGAAGTGTCTTATACTGTGAATGACACCTATATTATTATTATTATTATTATTAGTTTTGACAGGATTTAGAAAGCATTGTATACTTTGAATAATACCTATATTATTATTATTATTATTATTATTATTATTATTATTTGTTTTAAATTGACAGGATTTAGAAAGCATCTTATACTTTGAATTATACCTTTATTATTATTATTATTATTATTATTATTATTATTATTTATTTTTTAAATTGACATGATTTATACTTTGAATAAATACCTATATTATTATTAGTAGTATTGAATGACTGAAAAATTAAGAAAGCGTTTATATATATTATTTAAATTGACAAAGATACTTTGAAGGCGATCCTATATTATCATTATTATTTATTATTATTATTATTTTAATTTTTAGTTTTAAATTGACACGATTTAGACAGCATCTTATACTTTGAATAAATACN
This sequence comes from Labeo calbasu, assembly GCA_019740295.1. Taxonomy (NCBI): domain Eukaryota; kingdom Metazoa; phylum Chordata; class Actinopteri; order Cypriniformes; family Cyprinidae; genus Labeo; species Labeo calbasu. The sequence goes on along the minus strand of JAHKKF010524184.1, from coordinate 32,582 downwards.
ATTATTATTTGTTTTAAATTGACAGGATTTAGAAAGCATCTTATACTTTGAATTATACCTTTATTATTATTATTATTATTATTATTATTATTATTATTATTATTTATTTTTTAAATTGACATGATTTATACTTTGAATAAATACCTATGTTATTATTAGTAGTATTGAATGACTGAAAAATTAAGAAAGCGTTTATATATATTATTTAAATTGACAAAGATACTTTGAAGGTGATCCTATATTATCATTATTATTTATTATTATTATTATTTTAATTTTTAGTTTTAAATTGACATGATTTAGACAGCATCTTATACTTTGAATAAATACCTATATTATTATTATTAGTAGTAGTAGTAGTATTAAATGACTAAAAATTAAAAAAGCTTTTATATATATTTTTATATATTTAAATTGACAATGATACTTTGAAGGCGATCCCTTATTATTATTGTTATTTTTGTGTTGTTTTGTTTTTATTATTATTATTAATTTAATTTTTTTATTATTATTTATGTATTGTAAATTGAGAGAAAGGTTCAGAAAGCTTCCTACACTTTGACAAAGATCCTGTAATTTATTTTTAAATGTAACTATGACATTTTGACAGTGAAAACATTTCTTTGATTTACTATTTCAAGCTGTTATTTAATATGTATTGTGTTACCTACAGTACGGTTCTCACAAAAACAGTTTTCCAAACCACAAGGCAAGTTGAACCAGTTGTCATCTGCTGGATTTCTGACAGATGACGGGCAGAGCGTTTAGAGACACGTCTCAATTTCATTGCTTCATACTTGAACAGCTGCATCAAACTGCACCAGATATACACAGACTGTAAGTAAAATAAAATTTATTGCCAAACATTAATTACCAGGTAATCTCTCGCTTCGTATTGAATTAAAAATTCGCCGTTCAGGGTGTGTGCTTGGTTACCTAGCAACCACCTCCATTAATTTACGTTTGCAGCACTGGCATTTGTGCTTATTTTTCATGGTGCTAAATTTCCAATTGGCAATAAAATGCTGGGATTAACATGCAGCATGCAAATCAAAGGTGTGTAGGGCCGCTGTGCGTCTTCAGGGTCTGGTGAGCTTGGAGGTGACTAGCAGAGCATGTTATGAGGAACTGAGATTCACTGAGAAAAAATGGTGCAGAAACAATTTTCATTCACAAATTGCTAGTAAATTTCACAAACAGCTATGAAACTCCCATAATAGTAATAAAAATAGAAAAGGGAAAAAAATAATAAATTAAGTTGACAAAGCAGCTTACACTTTGAAGGAGACATCCTATATTTTTTTCCCCCATTGATTACAATTACTATCATATATATGGTATTTTGGCAGAAATTCTGGTATTGTAAGTTATTTTTGTTGTTTTTAGTTTGTATACACATAGGTTGTCTCACAACATAATAGTATAAATATATTATATTATATTATATTATATTATATTATATTATATTATATTATATTATGTTATATTATATTGTTCGTTTGCCATTTTGCCAGTAACTCATATATTATTTTTTGGTGTAAGTTAATGTATGCACAAGTTGTCCAACAAATCAGAAAGCTTAATATACTTTAAAAGTTCCCAATTGTCAACTATAATGTTTATTATATTATATTATATATATAATATATTATCATATTGTATTATATTGTTTTGTATTATATCATTCATGACATTTTGCCAGAAACTTTGCCAGAAATATTTTAAGATGTACCCACAGTTTGTCCCATAACAGTTACTACATGGGGAAAAAAGTGAGGGGAATAAATTAAAAATACATTTTTATTTGTAGATTTTAAATTGACAAATATTCAGAGCATCTCATATTTTAGAGGAGATATTATATTATTTATTATTATTATTATTATTATTATTTAAATTAGTTTCCTAAAATATTTTAAACTGACAGAAAAATTCAGGTAGTTTTTCGTACTTTAAAGGAGATCCAATATTATGATCTTTTATTTATTTATTTATTTAAATATTTGAAGTTGATAGAAATATTCAGAAAGCTTTCTATACTTCGACGGAGCCCATCTTTAAAATGTAATATTTTTTATTATATTCTATTATATTATATTATTGATGTGGAATTTTGACAAAAACTAATATATTAAAAGATATTTTGGTGTAAGTTAGTGTATGCACAGGTTGACAACAGTCACTAAATGAAATAAAAAGAGGGAATAAATTAAAAATACATTTCTATCTATACATTTTTTTTTTTTTTTAAATAATCGACAAAAATATTCAAAGAGCGTCTCATACTTTAGAAGAGATCCTATATCCTATCCTTATTAATTCATTATTTTAATTAATTTTCTAAAATATTTTAAATGGACAGAAAAATGTTTTAGTTTAAAGATTTTCATACTTTAAAGGAGATCGAATGTTATGATATTTATTTATTTATTTATTTGTTTGTTTATTCATTTATTTAGTTTTCATATTTTAAGTTGACAGAAATTTCAAAAAGCTTCCTATACTTTGAGAGATATCATTTTTAAACTAAAATATTTTTTATTATATTAAATCATATATTATATTATATTATTTGTTTTTTTTAAGTAATATTATAAAGTATTTTCCACAAGCAATTACAAAGCAACAGCAAGTAACACAACATTAATAATGAAATTTCTAATTAGAAATTAAAATATTATATTGTAAAACATACTCCAGTAATCTTAGTCTAATTGAATAAAAAAAAAAAAACTTTTTTATTTATTAATTTTTTTTTATTTTAAAAATAACCATAAAATGTTCTTTGACTGTGTCACAGTCCCAGAGCTGAGGGAAATCTAAGCTTGTATAGCCTATAAAAATGTTTACAAGTCTCTCAGGTCCCTTTCTTGTGTTTGTATATACTGCAGTTTTAAATTCAGCCTGTAGGTGGCATAATTCACTCTGTGTCAATTTGAGGATGTTCACTTCCTTTTTATTACAGTCAGCTTCCTTTTTATTACAGTCGGTGGTAGTTTGTCACACGCTGTGCTGTTGTTTTCAGATTCAGATGTTTTTATTCTGAGAGATGGATCATATTAATTCTCCACATAACTAGGTTTGCTTGTTGAAATTGCATGCAGGCTTTGCCGTGATTTGGGGGTCTGGTTTTCTCCCTTTCTCTTGTACGCGGAGAGCCCCGTGCTGTGAAGCGACTGGTGCACCTTATAGATTTCTCCTAAATAAATCATCCTTATGGGACAAAGATGCATTTCACCGCATGAGAGAAGAAGAATGAGGCCAGGAGGATTTATGATGGGAGATGTGAGGCCTTGATGTTGCTGTCAGCCGTTATTGCGGCTGCGCCTCAGGCCTGGAGCGCTTTCACAGGAACGTAAGCTCAGCCTGTGCTGGGCCTGAACGTGGCCAACATGGCCTCCACATCCAAAACAGATCCGCTGTAGGCTTTTGAAGTTCACGCGCCCCAGCCCGTCGCAACTGCACATTTGTGCTCTCTCTCTCTCTCTTAATGCCCATCCAACTCATTCATCTTTCCCGGGCGGTTTCTCAGCCTGTGGTGCTGAAATATGGCAGATGAACCTGTTACATGTTAGTTTAAGAGATAGTGTAGGTGTAAATTACACAGGAGGCTCTGGCTAACCTTATTTATGAGAGGGCTGTCAGGTGTTTAGGTGTTAGAGCGAGACGTGCAGCTTAAATCGTTTACTCCGCTGTAAATCAGAGCGTGCGTGCCACAGTTGTGCGCTGGGGTTTGCACACGTGTTTACATGTGTGCGCCTCTCTGTTTTTGTGTACCGGAGGTTCTGGTAAACTCCAGGCCGAGCCTCAGACGGAGGCCACCGGCATGGACGGAGCTTGCTGTTATTTCTTTTATGAGTTTAATATCATTTTATTGAAATATGTAGCTCATAAACCCTCTCGTAGTAAGAGTTACCCGTGTTTTATTGCAGGCGAACTAAAGCGGATTGTATCTGTCATCAATTTTTGTTCTTCAAATAGTTAGGTTTATATTCTCAGCGCAATTGTGCAGTGTTGATGGATGTACCTTGATTTTTTTTTCTTTTTTTTTTTTTCTTCCCTTTTATTATGCACTGCCATTCAGAATTTTGTGGTCACCTTTACAATAAGGTGTCATTTGTTATCATTCGTTAATGTATTAACTAACATGAACAAACAATGAACAACACATGCATTACACTATTTATTAATCTTTGTTAATGTTAGTTGATAAAAATACAGTCATTCATGTTAGTTCACAGTGCATTAACTAATCATAACAAACACAACTGGTGATTTTAATAATGCGTTAGTAAATGCTGAAATTAACATTAAGGTTAAGAAATGCTGTGAAAGTATTGTATATTCTTAGTTCATGTTAACTAATGTAGTTAACTTATGTTAGCTAATGAACCTAACTTTTTTTATACTTTTATTCAGCAGGTATTATTAACAAAATCAAAATAGACATTTATACTATTTACATTTTAAATTAATGTTTTGTAGTCATTAAAGAATTATGGATTTATCCAGTATTAAGCAGCACAACTGTTTTCAACATTAAATAATAGCGCAAAATATTTCTTAAGCACAAACTCAGCATTTTAGAATGATTTCTGGAGAATCATGTGACGCTGAAGACTGAAAACATTACATTTTAAACTATACTCAATTTAAAAATGTTGTTTTAAAATTCACAATATTAATGTTTTTACTTGGTGTTTGATCAAATCAGTGCAGTCTTATTTCAAAAACCATTAAAAAGTTTTACCAGCCTCAATTTTGAATTGTAGTTCAATTGAAAGTTAAAGCAACAGGACATACAACTGATGGAAAAAAAAAACAAAACAGTTTTATGTAACTATTTTGGTGAATTTATTAATCTATATAAAATTTTTTTTTTTTTTTTTTTTTTTTAAGATCTGTTTTTGGCATTTCAGCATTTATTTTTGCTAGGACAGTATAGCAATGACAGGAAATGAAGTGGGAGAGAGAGGCGGGGTGGGATTGGAAAGGTCCACGAGCCGGGGGCTCAAACTCGGGACGCCCGGAGTGCAACGACGCTACATGTCGGCGCCGACCAATATTGGAGTTTTTATTTTAATTACGTTTTATTAAACTTTAAATATTTAATATATTCAAATATTTTAGAGCTGCAAAGTGATTAGTCGCGATTAACCGATTCAAAATAAAAGTTTGTTTACATACTAAATGTGTGTACTGTGTATATTTTTTATTTATATATAAATAAACGCATGCATGTGTATATTATGTTAGATTTTTATGCAAAATATTTATATATAATATAAAGTATATACAAGTATTTACATACAAATACATACATTTTTTTTAAATATATACGTGTGTATTTATATACATAATAAATATACACAGTACACACGCATATAGTATGTAAACAAACTTTTATTTTGAATTGATTAATCGCGACTAATTGTTTTGCAGCTTTAAAATATTTTACTTAATTTTACTTATTTAATTGTAAATGCTTATTGTCATCTTTTTTGTTTATGTTACTGTTAAAGTTAAAACACAAATAATTTAATAACACCATTAAATAAAATCTTATGATTAAACAATATCCATTCTTAACAATATCCATTCTTTATAAAATCGTATAAAAATGATATCCATTTTTTTGTACGTGAATAATAAATTCACTAATAGCATTTAAAATGGTTAGTTTTAATTGTTATTGTTTTATTTTTTGATTTATTATACAAAATGGTATAGAATATGATTATTGCCCATAAGTGACCCTGGACCACAAAACCAGTCATAAGTAGCACGGGTATACTTTCAGCAATAGCCAAAAATACATTTCAAAATTATACATTTTTCTTTTATGCCAAAAATCACTAGGATAAAGTAAAGATCATGTTCCATGAAGATATTTTGTAAATTTCCTATCCTAAATATATCAAAACTTAATTTTTGATTAGTAATATGCATTGCTAAGAACTTCATTTGGATAAATTTAAAGGCGATTTTCTCAATATTTAGATTTTTTTGCACCCTCAGATTCTAGATTTTCAAATAGTTGTATCTCAGCTAAATAGTGTCATATCCTAACAAACCATACATCAATGGAAAGCTTTCAGCTGATGTATAAATCTCAATTTCAAAAAATGTACCCTTATGACTTTGTTTTGTGGTTCAAGTATTTCACATGTCATGAAAATAATTATTGGTTTACTGGTGTCAGTCTAGAATTTTAATATTAGTGCTTCCGTACATTTAAACATGCTTTAAATAATATATTTCTGTTACATATGTTTTAATTGATATAAAGTATTGAGTTTTGCATTTAAACAACCTTCACTCACCAATTAATAGTGGTAAAAAAAAAAAAAAATCAATGGCAGGTAAAGTTGTGCCCATGTTTTATAATGCCTCAAAAGTGAATATTTTCCTCGGTCTCAATAGAAGTGCACCTGCGTTTGACCCAGTGAATGGAGCTGAGCTGATGAATCGGTCTGTGATACCGAAGAGGACGTTGAAACACATTGAGAATGAGTCATTGAAACACTAAACCCACTCAGAGCACTTAGAGAGTCTGGATGTGAGCGCTGCTGGGAGACGTGTTGATTTTATACCTGTGGGCGTTTACGATCCACCCTCCATTCATTCTTTGAGTAGCCCAGAAGTGGGACAAGCACGTCAGTGAGAAACAATCTTTAGCCGTGCGCTAAAACGTTGACATCGATGTCCTACTCTTATATTACATAAAAGACAACGTAGTATTCGAGGTAACAGTATTTGTTACCATTGTTAGTTGGAGCCCAACGTGTTGTGATGAGAGTCTTTGTGGTTGCTTGTCATTGTCCCGGTCCTGCCTGCAGGTACGGCGTGTCTCGTGTGTCAGGCAGAGCTCAGAGGTATTGTTTGGTAAGTGGTTAAGTGTCCGGCTCTTCGCGGGCCGAGGGAGTAGACAGGCGGGGCGAGGCAGTGCCGGACCTCTGCAGCTGCAGGCGGGTACATCTGGACCCAGTCTAAACACGGCACAGGTTTGTCTCATGTGTCTCTGGCGAGCTCACACCCGCAGATTTATGATTCCCAATGTGTGTTTTCATTTCACATATACACACACGCTTGCAGGCAGTTTTTTGTCTGAAATGAGAGACACTAGCACAGGGCTCAGCAGTAAGGATTTTTTTTCTGCTTGCACTCTTAGACCAGTAGTCCAGTTTTCAAATGTTTTTATTAGACCCAAGTCCTATACATTTTTTAGATTTGTAATATACACTATTGTGTAAATGCTTGGTGTCAGTAAAACTGTGTAATGTTTTTAAAAAGTCTTTTTTTGCTCACCAAGGCTGCATTTATTAAATACAGAAAGCCAGTAATCTTGTTTAATATTATTAACATTTGAAATGACTGTTTTCTATTTTAACATATTTTAAAATGTAATTTATTGCTGCAGTGCAAAGCTGAATTTTCAACATCATTACTTCAGTCTTTAGTGTCACATAATCCTTAAATTCTAATATGCTGATTTAGTGTTTTAAGAAACTTTTCTTGTCATTAATCTTTCATTAGTCAAACATTAATCAAACATTTTTCAGTTGCTGATGATTTTTTTTTTATGGAAACTTACATTTTTGTCAGTATTCTATGATGAATACAATTTTGAAAAGAATAGCATTTATTATTATTATTATTTTTTTTAATAATTTAAGTCTTCAGTATCACACAATCCTTAAATTCTAATATGCGGATTTAGTGCTTTAAGAAACATTTCTTATTGTTGATTTTTCAACACTTTTCAGTTGTGCTGCTGAATATTTCTGTGGAAACTTAAATTTTTGTCAGTATTCTTTGATGAATACAAATTTGAAAAGAACAGCATTTTTTAAATAGAATTTAAATAGAATTTTTGTAACATAATAAATGTCTTTACTGTCACTTTTGGTGAATAAAAGTATTAATTAAAAGTTTGAATAGTGTGTGTATACATTTGTATAATATGCTTTTACAATTTCACTTACTGTGTATCATTTTTCTTGTCTTTGTCTATACGAAACATTCATACACATACACATCTTCAAAAATTGGTAACTTATCTTTACAAAGAAAATTAGCAATAAAAGCTGGAAATTATACATTTAAATACTATGGCTTCATACATTATTAGACACGTTAGCTTTAGGCTTACATGACAAAACGTTACTAATTGGTTTGTCATTTTTATCCTATTTTCAACAACCTCATCTTTGTTAACCAGCTAACCAAATGTCCCAGAAAGCCAAACTTTTAAGTTTACAAGACATAAAAATACATGTACATATGTACATAGTGTAAATAGCACTGGCCCAATAAAACAATTGAATTTTTTTTTTTTTTTTTTTTAGTAATAGAGTAAGTATAGAGTTAATAACTCACCTACTCTGACATTCTGAAGAAACTTGATGTTTACAAAATATTAATGGTCTGAAAAAATGGATCGGTTATTAATAATAATATCCAAACAACAGTTAGTTGTTTTTATAGATATGTGTCTTTACTATAGTAGTTATTTTTGAAGCAGCATAACCCTGATGAGACATTAATGCGACTCTGTTTTGATGAGTAGTACGTGAATATATTCTCACGCTTGCTTTTTCTAACTCTGTGTTTCAGTAGCTCATCCTCACGCTCCCCTTTCCCCTTTGCTCTTATTTGACGCGGGCTATAAAGCACTCTTTTTAGGGTAGGAGACATAAATAACAGCTCGCTCTCCTTTTGGAGGGGATTTCCTGAGGCCCAGACCACTAGGCCCGATGGAGAGAAGCTGTGATAGACTCAAAAGTTTGAATGCACAATGTGAGCAAGTGGAAAACGTAGGTCTGTGCCCTTCGCAGCCATTCCTGTGAAAACAAACAGCAAACCTCCGATGGCTCTGCGGTGTGAGACTTTTGCTCGGAGGTTTGTTGCGAATGTGTGTGGCATTCTCTCCTCGCTGTTTGGGTAAAAAAGCTGAGGGCAGTGACCCACTCCCCCTTCTTTCCCCCTAAATGGTCGTCCAGACGAACTAGCTCTCTTTTGTTTCCTCTTTCTGTTCCTCTCCCCCTCCTCTTCCAGTCTGCTTTATTGCACTTGATTCCAAACGCGGTCATTCCTGAGATGGTGCAGATAGCAGCTGCAGCTGAATTGCCCACCATAAAGCATCCGCAAACCCGCCGGAGCGCTGGCAGTGGGGGCTGGGCCACGCCGAGCATTCAGTTCTCTGCAAATTTCTACACTTAAAATTTAATGGGCGTAATCTCCTGGAGTTGTGACTTGCTTTGAATTAGATTGGATTTGGAGACGGGATGGTTGTGAGGCTGTGGAAGACTTTGAGATTAATAGTCTGAAATCTTCTGATGTGTTGGATAAGATGTAGTTGTGGCATTGTAAGGCAAAGAATTACAAATGTAGTCACTAATATTAGTGCTGGCTAGAGATATGTGAGAGTTGACAGTCACTGCTCACCTGCAGGGGGCGATAGATAGTCAGAAGAGTAATTGCCTGGGAATGTGACTGTGCCTGTTTTCAGAATGGAAAACTAATTTACTGCTGATTGAAAAGGTTACAGTATACATTGTGTACTGTGTACTTTAAAAATATTCAGTAGGCAAATACTATGCAAGTTATAAATGTAATGTTACATGACCCCACTATGTTTGTTGTTTGACCCCAACATACTGCATGTTTAAATAAGTTTCATTATTTAAACGTATTTATTTATTTATGCACAATAATACAACTTGGTTCATTAGTTTAATTTATTTTGGAAATCCTTTATATTTATTTTATTGTCCATCAATACATTTCATGTTTCAGTTTCAATTTTAGTTTACTTGCATTTATTTATTTATTTAATGATAGACAAATAAATTTATTTATCTATCTATCTGGCATTAGGCTACATTGTACGTTTAATTCAATTTGGTTATTTAATTAGTTTGTTTAATTTATATTGAAAACTTATTTATTCATTAATTTATGTATTGCATTTGTTTATTTTATTTTGTACGTACTTATTTATTTATTTATTTAACAATTTAATGATGCATATGTTGAAAGACAATTATCATTCATTGAATAATCTAGTTATTTATGAACTATTTATGTTTAATAATTTATAGAATAAATTGGTAGATAATTATCATTCATTTAATAATTGTTTATTTATTAATCCATCAATGCATTATACATTTAATTCAGTTTTATTATTTATTTTTATTTTATTTTGGAAATATTTATGTAATAGTGCTGTGCAACGATTAATCTTGATTAATCGCATCCAGAAATAAGTTTTTGTTTATAAAATATGTGTGTGTGCTGTGTATATTTATGTATATATAAATACACAAATACAGTAAATAGTTGCAAGTATTTGCATGCATGTATTTTTATTGAGATTATTAATATATATAAATATATAATATATAAACAACATATTTTTCTTGAATATATCCATGCTTGTATGTATTTATATATACACAGTGTGTGTACTGTGTATATACACGTGTGTGTGTGTGTATATATATATATATATACACACGCACACACACGCACACAGTTTATATTTTGAAGATATGTTGATGTATTATGTATATATATGGACAGTTTAGATGCAAAACCAGCTTGGTCAAAAATGAGATAATGATACTGAGTGAATGCTCCTGACACTTATTATATGTCTATCAAATACTGTTACTTCAAACTCGCTAAAATCCAGCCTCAGCCCAATTAGAAGTACCAGTACTTGCATAGAAACCTATACAAAGTAGCCAGAAAGAAATGGTAAGTTTAAAGAAATACGTCAGATGGATTTAGAGGCTTTTGCATCTGAGCTCTTCATATATATATGCACATATTTTTCTTGAATATATCCATGCTTGTGTAAGTATATTTATAAATATACACAGTACACATGCACATTATGTAAACAAAAACTTTTATTTTGAATGCGATTAATCTTTGCACAGTACTAAAACTGATTGATAATTATCGTTCACTTTTTTTTTTTATCGATTGATCGATCTATCTATCGACATATTGCATTCATTGCATTAATTTAGTCTGGTTATTTAGTTTAGTTTATCTTGGAATTCATTAATTCATTTATTCATTCATTCATTCATTCATTCATCTATCTGTACATTTCATGATTAATTTAGTTAGGTTTCATTTGAGTTCTATTTATTTATTTTATCCAGTCTTGTGTAAAATGTCTGAATATTTGCCAGTCCGATCAAATAATGAGTCTAGGGATCACAGCTCATATTAGGCTACTTCCAGTTCATCAATCACACTTGAGATGGAAGGTCAAGTCAAGTGCATTGCAGTGAGAAATACAGAATGCATTATGTTTTATACTGTTCTTCGTGCAAATGTAGTATATTTATTCTATGCATTGCTTAAAAATTAGCATACTGTGCACACTATACATACTACATACTGCAGCAGTCATAAGTAGCGTGCTATTCCAAACATAGCCATGCAGAAATGCACACACACACGTTTAATATGGCATAACAACACACTTAGATACAGTTCTAAAATATGCTGTGCACAGTATGTGCATTTTTCATAAATTGCGAAGAAGTCCAATTACATTTGCCTTGACTTGACTTTATTTCCAGTATGATGAATGAACTGCCAGTTCTTACATATTTTTATCCCTTGACTGATTTAATTGTAATGCCTAAAGTTGCAGCATTTTGGATTAAAGTTGGATTAAAAATGCAAATAATATTTAATTTTCAAGAAATCAGTGACAGCAGTGTAGTGCTTTGAAATGTTGAAATTCCTTAAGGAGTATTGCACAATATGCCAGTAGTGAGCATTCTGACAGTTTTTGAAGGTCACCGCTGAAGTTTCTGTAGACATTGCCAATTCCACTTTTGTTGCAACTCGCATGTCGACCTCACACATAGCTGACAAATACCTCCTCTGGTTTCTGCGGCTTCTCCCCGCTCCATCACGGCCCCGTGACTATAATGACTCAAAAACACACAGAGTCGCGGGGAGCAGGTGAGCAAGACCAGGCGGCTTCATCTGGCAGCCGTTCCTGTGTGATCCCTCAGCAGGAGGAGGAGCGCGCGGTGCCTCGCAGGTACGGCCACCTCCCAGACAGATGAGCCTGGTGACAGGAGGGACGCAACAACCTGCAATTCCACCGTCTGACACGATCCGTCAATGTCCCCTGTCGCCCCTGCGACTCACGCAAACAAAACTCCCCTGTACAAGCACGCAGAGCTTGTTTTCTAAAAGCAGGCCTACAGGAATTGGCAATAATGAGCACGTTCGCTCGCACCTGTGATGGCACGCACAACTGAAAACAAACAGTTTCCTTCATTTGCAAACGCTGATGACTCACAGAGCTTCTACTGAGAAGAGGAAACGAGAGGAATGCAACAGAGAGTTTTAGATTCCTCTCCAGGGCGCTTATCTGGTTTGCACGATTTTGTCTCGTGATAAAACGCATCTGTTTGTTTTATCTATTTCTTGAGGGGCTCTTTGAGCGGCAGACAATGACAGGCTGTCTTGTGAGATCCTGGCGTCCTGACGCCGACCGGCCACAAGGTGGCACTCACCCTCAACAAGCAAAGACCAAGTTCACAAGACTTTTTTTTTTCTCCCTCCACACTGCTATGAGCATGCTGATGTATCATGGTGCAATGAAAAGGAGGAAATGAGAGGGGGGACATAAATGTGTTTGGTGCATGCAGGGACTAATGGAGTCTACCTTTGCCAGTACATTAGGAACAAAACAAGAGAGGTGAGAGGGAGAACGCCACCCGTCCGAGACAGAGCGGTCGTGCCCTAATGGAGAAGGGAAATAGAAGTCGGTGTCAGTGAAATGCCAGGCCTCTGGCTGTGTTGTTGATACATTTGTTTCCTGTTAGTCCACTTATTTATGGTCAAGGGTTTCTTCATTGCCACGTAGTGATTCATTACGTGCAAGAATGAGGTCAGGAGAAAGGTTGTGGCAATTAGTTACATTTAAGAGGCATTTTATGCCCCCAACCTGATGTGGTCACATTCTGCTTCGGCTTTGAAAATGTGACACTTTTTTTAGGGATCAAAAATAAGGATGGCCCGCAGGTCCAGGGCTGGCCCGAGAGCGTTTAAAGGACAAAGCTGTGTTCTCGCTATGCTCTTTGATCTTGTAAATGTTGTGTTTTTTTTGCTAAATGTTTCTGTAATGTTGTTGTCACGTAACCTTACCAGCTTGAATGCATCCGGTTATCATCTTGGAAATAGAAAACAGGTAATTATCATTTTAATTCAATTTTGTGTCTTAACATTTATGATCAAATGAGTCAAAAAAAGAATATTAAAAATCACGGCTCATATTAGTCTGCTTTCGGTTCGTTCACCACACTGGAGATGAGAGTGCATTGCAATGGGGTACAATATTCCACGCTATAAGCTAATTATTTTTAATCTCTTTTTTTTGTAAAAATGTCTGAATATTTGTCAGTCTGCTTAAATAATGAGTCAAACTCATATTAGACTACTTCTTGCATTGGAGATGGACATGCGTTGCATTGTGGGATACAGGATTCACACATTACACGCATTGATTTTGAGAAACATAGTAGGTTTTAGAAGTATTCTGTGCATGCTAACAGTGTGCATCTATGTATGCATAATACATTCCAACAATTATGGTAGTCTACTCTTTCACCAAGCAAAAAGCGATGGACATGCAGATTAAAATATAACTTACTATCAGACTGCATCTACTGTTTCTGCAGAGTGTGTGGCGTGCACAGTATGTGAATTTTCTGTGTGCATGGAAAACCAGATGACCTTCTACATTCGTCTTGACTTGTCTTGACCTTCTATTTCCAGTGTGATTAATGAACTGCAATTAACATCAATTTTTAACATCTTTTTCTTGACTCATTTGTTTGTAATGCCAACAGTTACTAATTTAATTACAATGTGAGTTATATTTAATTTCCAACATAACTGGACGCTCAAACACAACGCAATAAAGTGTTGTTGTGAATTCTGCTGGTTTAATTGTTGACAGTATAACGTTATTTACATAATTGCAAGATTGACTAATAGTCTTAGAAACATCTTTAAGAATGGGTTGAGAATGACTAACAAATCAACGATGTTTTGCACCATATGCCATCGTTTTCCTGCAAAAGTGTTTATGAATGTAGCTGTCATGCTGCATCCGAGCAGTATAATTTCCAGCTGTTATTTCAAATGAAAATATTAAATATACACATACACTCTTAGTCAGACGTTTTTAAACAGTACGTTTTTTTTTTTTTTTTTATAAAGAAGTCTCTTCCGCCCACCAAGCCTGCATTTTGTTTTTTATCCAAAGTACAGCAAAAACAGTAAAATTTGGAAATATTTTTACTGTTTAAAATAACTGTTTTATATTTTAATATATTTTAAAATGTAATTTATTCCTGTGATTTTTTTTTTTTTTTTTTTTTTAAAGCTGAATTTTAGCATCATTACTCCAGTCACATAATCCTTCAGAAACCATTCTAATATTCTAATTTGCTGCTCANTTGGAAATATTTTTACTGTTTAAAATAACTGTTTTATATTTTAATATATTTTAAAATGTAATTTATTCCTGTGATTTTTTTTTTTTTTTTTTTTTTTTTTAAAGCTGAATTTTAGCATCATTACTCCAGTCACATAATCCTTCAGAAACCATTCTAATATTCTAATTTGCTGCTCAGAAAACAGCTGAGTAGAATTGTTTTTTCAGGTTTCTTTGATGAATAGAAAGTTCAGAAGAACAGCATTTATCTGAAATAGAAGTTCTTTTGTAACATTATAAATGTCCCTATCACTTCTGATCAGTTGAAAGCATCATTGCTAAATAAAAATGCTGAAAAATCCTGACAAAAAAGCTTAACATTTTAAATATTGATAATAATAATAATAATAACAATAAATGTTTATTGAACAGCAAATCAGCATATTAGAATGATTTCTGAAGGATCATGTGACACTGGAGATTGGAGTAATGATGCTGAAAAATTAGCTTTGATCACATGAATAAATATATTTTAAAATATAATAGAAAGCAGTGATGTTAAATAGTAAATATATTTTACAATATTACTGCTTTTGCTGTATTTTGGATCAAATAAATGCAGCCTCTGTGAGCAGAAGAGAATTCTTGAAAAACAATAAAAATGAATAAATAATAATTACCAATAATAATATGAAGAACTATATAGATGTATATAGTGCATATGTACACTGCTGATAAATGAATGAATGAATGAATAAATAAATAAATAAATAATGAAATGTATATCTCTCTGTATTTCTATCTATCTATCTATCTATCTATCTATCTATCTATCTATCTGTCTATATAAAATATATAATATATATTATGCAATTACAAGACAGTAAAGGCCTTTTGTGCTTTTATGAGATAGACAGATAGGTGTATTTTTCTCACTTCTACCTGATTGATCATTTCTATGCACGTTAAAATGATGATGCACCTCTCATGTGTTTTGCAAGTGCCAGCAATTCAGCCATGTGCTTTTTCCCCCGTTCTAGATTTTATAGGCCAAAAGAATGTGAACTGATTTATGATTCCCTTATGTGCTGAATGCACATATTCTGCACATGTGGACACGAATGTACACCTTTTTCTTTCGTGTACCGGTGCTCGTATAGAAACGGAATAGTCATGTAATGACGCATTCATTTGCATACGACATGCAAATCACACATTGGGCCCAAAGAGATTTGCGACCTTTCGTATTCCCCTGCGCCTGGTAAAAACACACACTCACGAGTGTGCGAGATGCACAGAAACACGCACGTGCGTGCGTCGGTGCGCAGCCGGGAGCGTGGTTTGTTGTTTCCGTGTCTTTCTGCTGTGGCTTGTGGGGCTGATCGATGCTACTTTACTGCTTCCCTCGGATTCAGTCGAGTTCAACGGGAGGGGAAGGTAATTCATCAGCGGGGAAAGAGAAGGTGGAAGAGAGAGGAAGAGATAGAGCGAGGGAATTAGAAATGGAGATGGAGAGCGTGTTGGAGAGAGAAAGAGAGAGAGCCACAAACACATTAAGAATGAGGGGGAGGCGAGAGCTGCGATACACAGATGCAGCACAGGGGTGCCAGAGATACGCAGGGGGAAGTGAAGCGTTATATCACCGCGATAAAGAGATGAAGAGCTGCTGAGAACTGAGGTACTGGCAGGGCAACCCAAGTATGACCCAAACTATTCGCACATGCCATGCATACCGAAACATGCGGTATGTTTCCCATTATGGAGCATCTCTCTGCTTTGCTGCATGAATCATGGGTAGGAGTGCAAGAGAGCGGAGAGAACGCTGCACTGTGAAGATCTCCCATGCCACACCTGTTTTAACTTGGTGCTATCCATCATAGAGCCGCTACCCGCTGCAGGCCAGACAAGACAGCTGTCCTTCAGGTCCTCTCCTTGTCTGCAGGTCTGCCCTGCTTCAACAGGTGTTTGCGCAAACACGACCTATGAGCGAAACCACTACATGAATTCAGAGAACTGGCTCCCTTATAATTCATTAGCGTGAATTTGAATAAAATTGGCCACAACCCACAGGTAGATGAACTGAAGTGACTGTCCGTCTATCCGTCTGTCTGTCCGTCTATCCGTCTGTCTGTCCGTCTATCCGTCTGTCTGTCCGTCTATCCGTCTGTCTGTCTCTATCTCTATATCTAGATACCTGTTTGTCTGTCCATCTCCATCTAGTTATCTGTTTGTCTGTCTGTCTTTCTGTCTCTGTCTATCCACCCATCTATCAGTCTGTCCTTCTGTATGTCTGTCTGTCTTTTTCTGTTTGCCCATGTCTGTCTGTCTGTCTCTATCTGGTTATCTGTTTGTCTGTGTCTGTCTGTCTATCCATCTATCCATCCATCTATCTCTAGCTATCTAATTATCTGTCTGCCTGTCTGTCTGTTTATCTCTCTACTTGTCTGTCTCTATCTATCTATCTATCTATCTATCTATCTATCTATCTATCTATCTATCTATCTATCTATCTATCTATCCGTTTGTCCGTCTATATGTCTGCCTGTCTCTATCTATCTAGATACCTGTTTCTCTGTGTGTGTCTGACTATCCACCTGTCCATCCATCTATCTCTAGCTATCTAATTATCTGTCTGCCGGTCTGTCTGTTAATCTCTCTACCTGTCTGTCTCTATCTATCTATCTATCTATCTATCTATCTATCCGTTTGTCCGTCTATATGTCTGCCTGTCTCTATCTATCTAGATACCTGTTTCTCTGTGTGTGTCTGTCTATCCACCTGTCCATCCATCTATCTCTAGCTATCTAATTATCTGTCTGCCGGTCTGTCTGTTTATCTCTCTACCTGTCTGTCTCTATCTATCTATCTATCTATCTATCTATCTATCTATCTATCTATCTATCTATCTATCTATCTATCTATCCGTTTGTCCATCTATATGTCTGTCTGTCTCTATCTATCTAGATATCTGTTTGTCTGTCTTTATCTGTCTAGGTTTATCAATCCGTCTGTCTGTCTGTCTGTCTGTCTGTCTATCCATCTATCTCTGTCTATCTAGATATCTATCTGCCTGTCTGTCTATTTGTCTGTCTTTATCTATCCATCTGTCCGTCTGTCTTTCTATGTCTGTCTGTCTATCCATCTATCTCTATCTAGATATCTATGTGCTGTCTGTCTGTCTTTCTGTCTGTATCTATCCATCTATCTATCCGTCTGTCCTTCTATATGTCTGTCTGCCTGTCTCTATCTAGACATCTGTTTGTCTGTCTTTATCTGTCTATCTATCCGTTTGTCCGTCTATATGTCTGTCTGTCTGTCTCTATCTATCCATCTGTCTGTCTGTCTGTCTATCCATCTCTATCTATCAAGATATCTATCTGCCTGTCTGTTTATTTGTTTGTCTTTATGTATCCATCTATCCGTCTGTCTTTCTATATGCCTGTCTGTCTGTCTATCCATTTATCTCTATCTATCTAGATATCTATCTGCCTGTCTGTCTGTTTATCTCTCTGTCTGTCTGTATCTATCCATCTGTCTGTCTGTCCTTCTATATGTCTGTCTGTCTGTCTGTTTATCCATCTCTATCTAGATATCTGCCTGTCTGTATCTATCCATCTGTCTATCCGCCTGTCCTGTATGTTTGTCTGTCTGTCTAGATATCTGTCTGTCTGTTTCTATTTGTCTGTCTCTGTGTCTAGATATCTGTCTGTCTGTGTTTATCTATCCATTCTATCCATCTGTCTGTCTCTTTCATGTTCTAGTTCAAATTACAGTTATGTGGCTTTCATTGAATTTTTTTTTTTTAAACATTTTGAGCTAAAGTTCTGCATCCTTTTTGGTCCCTCACTTTAAATGCAATCCAAATTAATTTAATTTAATTTTCAATTCATTTCCAAATGGTTCACAACATTGCTAGATGGCTCATGTCTTAATATGCGGGCTTGTCTTAGCATAACAAGAACAAAAGGGTTATTTGGATACATCTTGGTTGTGATTGTTGGCCCAGAGTTCTTTGCTTTGAATGTGTTCATTGTCAATTGTTTTCAGAGTTCAAAATAGTTTTGTTAAGTAAGACCGCTAATGATGTCACCGCATCGCACAGAGGTTGCCATAAGAACAGTTTTATATCAGGTCTGCATTGCTGTTTAGCCCTAGTTGATTGGCCCGGTAAGGAATAACGCAACAAGACGGGGTCTAGACATGTTAGACGCTTCGTGCTAATAATCTGCGGTTTAGCTGAGATCCCTCCGATTATCTCTCCCTTTCACTTCCTCTCTTGCTTTCTCTCTCTCATGCCCCCCGCCTTCCCTTCCTTCCCAGCTCTCTCTCTCTTTTGATGGATGGATCGCTCTTGTACTTCCAATCTGCTATCTCGCCTGATGCAGTTAGGGTCTCTGACGCTGCTGCAGGCAGAGGGAGAGCGAGGGAGGCAGGGTAGGGAGGGGTAGCCGAGCAGGACGAGGACGGGGTGATGTGGAGGACACGACATCTGGAAAACAAGCAAATGAAAAAGAATGCTCGGGCACCACGCTACAGCAGACAGACAGCACGTGCCGCACAAACAAACAATCTCAGCGCGGCTACTGCGTTGCACGCACCAGGCTACATCAGTTCAAGCCTTTTGTGTTTCAAAAAATGTGTTTTGTTTTGATGAGCAGAAAACAGAATGCATTGCAATGGAGTGTAGATCACTCTCAGCTTGTCAGTGTTCAAGGTGAAGTGCAAGTCAGTGACCAGCAGAGGGAGCTGTTTGCCTCAGTCAGGCTTTCAAGGGCTGCCCTGTACCTGAATGCTAATGAGCGCCCTGATGATAATTGAATAATCTGCAGATACAAGTTTATAATTCAAATTAATAGATGCAATAAATGATGCCATGCAGACAGGGGCTTCATTAATGCACACAATGTGAACGTGTTGTCGCATTTTTATACAATTATCATTGATACCTGAGACATTAAGCATTTGTATATTTCATTGTAGTTTTCTGAAATGTCAGAAAACCACTGACGAAAATATTATAACAGACCTTAATTTAATTTGACATAAAAATGAGGCTGTAGTCTGTTTAATGGATTGTACGGTACAATATGTTTTTCCAGTGGACAAAAAAGCTATAAAACATAAGCTATGAAAATTAGATGTGACCTAAGACCGTTAAGACCATTTTCACATTTGTGTGGAACGAAGAATAGCAGGGTAAGCTGAGGTAAAACTGGAAATGTTACTGCAGTGTTTCCATTTGTTCCAACAGCAGAAGGAAAAATAATAATAATCTTCTCATTAAGTTTCCACAACTTTCCAAAAGAGGAAAAACTAAGAGAGAGGTGCCAAATTCATTGTGAGAAGCAGTATTTGAATTTTGATTTCTCACATAATATAAGAAAGTCAAATTAATAGCCTTTTTTATATTGCTTACTTGTTAACTTATTAAACAAGTAAATATTAGCAATGACAATCTCAGTTTCTAATTCATTTAAGACCCTTATTTTTTACATAATTTAAATTTTACCATCATTAATCTTGGTGATGCCGCTAATGCCAGTTCGGGGAAGATGCAGTAATGCTGTAAACTACATCGCAGCAGTGTTATATATATATATATATATATATATATATATATATATATTTAATTATTAATTATTAATGCCAGGACAATATAAGACAAAAACATAAAAAAAAAACATATATACCATATATGTGACCCTGGACCACAAAACCAGTCTTAAGTCACTGGGGGGGTATATTTGTAGCAATAGACAAAACCACATTGTATGGGTCAAAATTATTGATATTTTTTTTATGCCAAAAATCATTATGAAATTAAGTAAAGATCATGTTTCATGAAGATTTTTTGCAAAATTGCTACTGTAAATATATGCATTATTAAGAACTTAATTTGGACATCTTTAAAGGCGGTTTTCTCAATATTTTGATTTTTTTGCAGCCTCAGATTCCGTATATTCAAAATAGTTGTATCTCGGCCAGATATTGTCCTATACATCAATGGAAAGCTTATTTATTCAGCTTTAAAATGATGTATAAATCTCAATTTTGAAAAATGGACCCTTATGACTGGTTTTGTGGTCCATGGTCACATATTTGTAGCAATAGCCAAAAATACGTTGTATGGGTCATAATTATCAATTTTTCTTTTATGCCAAAAATCACTAGTATATTAAGTAAAGATGATGTTCCATGAAGATATTTTGTAAATTTCCTACCATGAATATATCAAAACTTAACTTTTGATTAGTAATATGCATTGCTAAGAACTTCATTTGAACAACTTCAAAGACGATTTTCTCAATACTTTTTTTATTTTCTCCCTCAGATTCCGCATTTTCAAATAATTGTATCTCGACCAAATATTGTCCTATCCTAACAAACCATACATCAATGAAAAACTTATTTATTCAGTTTTCAGATGATGCATTAATCTCAATTTTAAAATATTGACCCGTACAACTGGTTTTGTGGTTCAGGGTCATATATTTAGTATTAATATATGCATTAAACATGAATATTTATTTATTTATCCTGTTAAATTAAAGAGGAAATACACCAACAAAGGTTTAATTAAAAAAAAAAATTGTACATCCTTTTTATTTGTGTCGAATTAAATACAGTGTGTAGCATGACTGAGGTCACACATTTCAAAAACACATTTCAGAATTATCAGTACGCAATAAACAACAAAAGCCGTCATGCTTAAAAACAGTATCTTCATTTTTCAACAGCATCATTTATCTATTTTGGTATTTTGGTCATTTGAGTAGTTCTGTTCTGTTTATTCTGTTTTATATAGCATGTATTTTATTTCACCCTACACCTTGACATTTTAATGTTACCTTTTAATGCTATTCGATTAATCAGAAGAACAAAAGTGAGATGTTTCTGAACAAGCTTACAAGTTTGTCTCGAGCATCTATAAGTAACTTAATCTGTCAGTGCCCATGTTCTCCGACGTTTCTTTGATTTTCCAGGTGAGAAGAACATGTAATGCTATATGTAGGACACTGACCTAAACTGCTTGACCTCTGGCAAGGGCGGTCAAAGGTCAACTCACTTGACATCTCTGCCCACATCTTACTGATGAACACACTCGGTCCGAGTCGGACGAGCGCGTCGACGCACATCTGTGCGCGTGAGACAAACAATATCAAGTGCGGGCGTAAAATGACACATGGAAGTAATCTGTTCATCTCTGCTCTGGGCAAGAGGCATTTTTAATTTCACTGGAGGATAAAAAGCCAGCGGCAGAGCTCCATCCATTTTGTACGGTGCCTTAATTTCACACAGCCCACAGAAAAATTGGCAGTCGATTTGTTTTTTGAAGATCCCTCCATTGATAGTAATTAAATTTGCTCTTGTCTCTCGTTTTTTTTCCGCTTTTCTCCATATCTCCTCCTCTCTTCCCCATCTGTATGCCTCTACTCCCTCTTCTCATTCTCATTCGCCAGTCATCCCTCACTGTCATACGGCCGCTCCGAGCCATCGACCTCTGCTCTCAGCCCCGGTTCAGCAGCGGGTCACCGGAGGGAGGGGGGCTCGTGTTATTGGGGGGTGCCAGCTTCCTTCTCTCGCCGCGGATACAGCTGCTGCTGCCATGGCAACTGGATTGCAGACTGCGCAAGGACCCGCGTGCAGATACTCGCAGAGACTTACAGAGAAAGACGCTCTAATGGTGTGTTACAAGGCCCCGTTGTGCTTTAAAGCAGGTTTAACTGCATAATTGAAAAGGACGCGCGACAACCTCAAACGTGGACTTTTATGTTTTATTTGCTGCTCAATACAGTCTGTTCCAATAGGTTTTATGGTTTCTCTCCTTTATGGGATAGGAACAGAGTTTGGTTGGTAATTGTTTGATTGGAAATGTTAAAGAACATTCCCTAGTAATCTTAGTCATGTCATGTGGTTATTGGTTCTGGCCTATACCAGCTGATAATATAAATTATTATATATATTTATATTTAATAACGGATAAATTGCCAATAATAAAATCTAAAATACTGGAAAAAAAAAGTAGTACAGTTACTAAAATAATTGTTTAAATATGATCAACTTTGTGTTATTTTAATGTCATTTTATTGTTATGTTAATATGTTAATATAATTTTATTTTAAATATTATTTTATTTTAATATTTTTTTCATTATATGTTCTTTTTAAACTAAAAGTAATTAATTTTAAAATAAAGTGTAATTAATCAAAATATTCAATATTAAAAATCTATCTTACATGTAAAATATAAAATATTTGTAATAAGTATGACTATTAAATAAATACTTTTAATATTATGTTGATGTTATTTAAATATAGTATTTGTTGATATATTTCATAAAATATTAAATATTAAAATGTGAAATTATAGAAATCTTTATTACTGTAGATCTTGCTAAAGATTTATATTTTTATATTTATATTTAACTGTCAATATTTTTAACTAACCTTAATTTTAATTGTTTTAGAGGTAATCTAGTAGAAATAATAATAATAATAATAATGTTCAGTGTTTTAGAGCTAAAATAATATGAGAAATAATAATATATTTACTTGCTGTCAATATTAATATGTTTATTAACTGTCAATATTTGTGTTTTTAACTAACTTAATTTTAAGTGTGTTTTAGAGTTAATCTAATATGAGAAATAATAATAATAATAATAATAATGTTCAGTGTTTTAGAGAGAAAATAATAGGAGAAATAATAACACATAACACAATTGTCAATATTTGTGTTTTTAACTACCTTAATTATGAGTGTTTTAGAGCAAATCTAATAAGAGAAATAATAACAATAATAAAAATAATGTTTAGTGTTTTAGAGCTGATATAAGAAAAACAATAGGAGAAATATGAGAAATAATAATATATTTATTTGCAATAGTTGTTTTTAACCAACTTAATTTTAAGTGTGTTTTAGAGCTAATCTAATAGGAGAAATAATAATAATAATAATAATAATGTTCTGTGTTTTAGAGCTAAAATAAAAGGAGAAATATTTATTTGCTGACGATTTATGTTTATATAGATTTATATTTAGTTGTCAGTATTTGTTTTTAACTAACCTTAATTTTAAGTGTTTTAGAGCTAATCTAATAAAAATATTTTTTTTTGCTAAAGATTTATATTTGTATATTTATATGTAACTGTCAATATTTGTGTTTTTAACTAACTTAATTTTAAGTGTGTTTTAGAGCTAATCTAATAGGAGAAATAATAATAATAATAATAATAATGCAGTTTATTTATAAAGCCCTTTTTGTCAAATTCCATTGAGCTTGCACGATTAAATATGTAATATTGTCAGATACAGATTTAAAAAAAAAAATCTGATACAATTTCAATATGTTATGCATTCTTATGTAAATTATCACATGGCCAACACTGTCAGAATCAGTGCATTGATTAGAAAACCATAGTTTTCCTCTGCTGAGGTTTCTCAGATGATGATGTTGTTCTCCTGCTGTCATATTAGGGAGTTTTTTGTCGCCCTTGTCTTGCACATTGTGGCTAGTGATCCATTTTGCTGCTTTTGAACTGAACTGAAATAGAATCGAACTGAACTGATTCAAGCATCATGTTTGTCGCATGTTGCCAAAGTTTCTAACGAAGACCAGCGCCGCATGTGCGTAACAGACAGCTAGCGAATGCCGTTGCGCCTCGTCACGCCTGCAGTCAGCTCGACTTGAAAATGTACAGTACAGGCCAGAGGAATGTTTAATAAATCAAAAAACTGATTAATGACACGATGTTGGCATCTTGGTGCAGATGATTAAGAGTCACCTGCGAATTGTGAGGTCAAACGAAGGAGAGAAAGTGAGGATGAGAATGGAAGAAATAGCCACAAGCGGAGATCCAGATCTCTCCAGGTGTTTGAGCAGTGAACGGACTTGCTTCACTCAGAGCCTCGGGCCACGAGGTTCAGACCAGGTGGAGCTTCTACAAAAGAGACTATTAATTATGACTTCACCCCTCCTTCTTTTCCTCTCTTTCTCTCTTTCTTTCTCTCTTGCCAAACAAATATGATGGATGGGGTTATCAGTGTCTCACAGAAGCATGAACGGCTGTCAGGTGTGCTTTGATGTCCGACAGCTTGAATCTCCTGCCTTGTGCTTTGATGATGTGCTTGAAATCCAGATGAATTGACATACTGTAGTTCACACTCCATACAACACGGCGGGCCATTAAACACACTCCGTGTAAGATTTAATACACTTGTCTTTGCTTTGATAGCAATGAGTTCTACTTTACACTTTTAAAAGCGATTCCCCGCAGAGCAATGGTGAAAGCTATAGCCCTTATCGCAAAAAATAACTTTATCTATTTCACTTCACTTCGTAATGCAGCTCAAAAGCGTTTGTTACATGTACCACCTGTCTTAACTATTTTTAGAAGTTTATTGCTCCCTTGGAGGTCTTGGGATTGTGTGTTGTGCTTTGGACAGCAACTTGTGAAAGGATTTATTTTTTCGTGCTGTACCGCCGGCAGCCAATAGGTGGCGCTCCTTACATAAAACACACTGACTGTGGGCCATTGAATGGAGGAGGACAGTTTTCTCATGCTCTTTGGTTCATGGTGGTTGTCAAGGCAAAGTTTGAGTATGAATATGTATTTTCAGGGTTGTGCAACACTGAATTGGATTGGAAGTGACTTGGAATTGAAGTAGCAAACAGCATGGAGGATTTCAGTTGCATTTTTAATGCAAGGGAGTTAAAAAGGAATTCAAAGTCATGTAACTGTAATTTATAACTAGAAAAGTGAAGCTGAACAAATATGGATTGTTTCCTTGTTTGAAAATATTAAAATATTTAAAAAAAACATAAAGGTCAAAATTTGTAGACCAAGATTGGACGAGCACTTAAATTCCCAGAATGCATTTCTTTGAATTGTCAGAATTAAAAAAAAAAAAAAAAATGTTTCTTTTAAATAAAATCTTTCTCATTCATATCAAATTTAACTTCATGTGTGGTGTGGACAATTCAATTCAAAGTTTAATTAAAAAGAAACTATTGAAACTGGTTTCTGGACAGGATAAATACTTTTTTTCTGAGTTCTTTTAAATTCTGAGATTTTATGTCTTGGAATTCAGATTTTTTTTTTTTCTTCTCAGAATTCAGAAAAGGTGTCATAATTGCGAGATTTCAACTCTTCAGACTTTTTCCCCTTAGAATTTTACATGTAAGTTTTTTTTTTTTTTTGTAAATTGTAAAAAAGGTAACATTTTATCCCAGAGTTCTGACTTTTTCTCTCAGAATTTAGTTAATGTCTCACAATTTCATCTTCTCAGAATTGCTATTTTATATCTCCAAACTGCAAGAAATAACGTCAGAATTGTGAGATACTAACCCAGAATTGCAATAGCAAAAAAGTCAAAATTGCGACATATAAACTCAAAATTGTAACCTTTTTTTTCCTCTGATTTTGAGTTTACATCTTACAATTTTATTTATTTATTTTTTGTTCTTGCACTGGAATTAAAAAAAAAAAAAGTAACATTTTATATCACAATTCTGACTTTTTCCCTCAGTGTTGCTAGTTCATATCTCATAATTTCAACTTCTCAGAATTGCACGTTTATATCTCAAAATTGCAAGAAAAAGTTTGTTTGTTACTGCCACAGAATAAATAAAGGTTGTAACATTTTATGTTAATTGTAACATTTTATCTCAAAGTTTAAACTGGAGTTAATATCTTCGACTTCTCAGAAATTGCAAGTTTAACTCAAGAAAACGGCAAGAAAAAAGGTGAGAATTGCGAGATGTAAACTCAGAATTCTGACCTTTTTTTTCTTAGTTTTTTTTTTTGTTTGTTTGTTACTGACACGGAATGAAAACAAAAAAAGGGAATTGTAACATCTTATCTCAAAATTCATACTTTTTTTTTTTTTTTACCCTCCCAACTGCAAATTACTCTCACAATTTAGAATTCTCAGAATTGCACATTTTTAGCTTTTATCTGTGTATTTTTTTGTTCCTGACACGGAATTAAAAATATATATATATTTATATATAACTGTAACATTTTATATTACAATTCTGACCTTTTTTCCCTTAGAAATGCAGGTTAATATCATATCTCAAAATTGCAAGAAAAAAAGCCAGAATTGCATGATATAAAATCATAATTAATTTTTCCTTTTCCTTTACATCTCTTTTTTTTTTTGTTTTGTTTTGTTACTACCACGGAATAAAAAAGTAATTGTAACATTTTATATCACAATTCTGACTTTTTCCCATAGAATTGTTAGTTAATGTCTCATAATTTAAACTTCTCAGAACTGCAAGTTTTATACGTAAAAATTGCAAGAAAAAAAGTCTGAATTTTTAGAAACTAACTCAGAACTGCAAGAACAAAAAAGTCTGAATTGAAAGCTTTTTTTTTCTCAGAAGTCTGAGTTTACATCTCACAACTTTATTATTAGATATTTTGGTACTGCCATGGAATAAAAAAAAGATAATTGTAACATTTTATATCACAATTCTGACTTTTTTCCCCTCAGAATTGCAAGTTAATATTTCATAATTTAAACTTTTCAGGTCAGAATTCTAAATTTACATTTCAGATTTTTTTGTTACTACCACAGAATATATATATAAAATTTATTTTTTTAAAAGGTAATTGTAACATTTTATCTTACAATTCTTACTTTTTTTGTTGTTTTTTGTTACTGCCGCAGATTAAAGGTTAAAGGTTGTAACATTGTAACATTTTATGTTAATTGTAACATTTTATTTTCAAATTTAGACTTTTTTCCCCTCAGAAATGTTAATATCTCCTTTTTTTGACTTCTCAAAAATTGCAAGTTTATATCATAAAATTGCAAGAAAAAAAGTCAGAATTGCAAGATGTAGACTCAGAATTTCGACCTTTTTTCCTCATAATTCTGAGTTTACATCTTATAGTTTTTTTTTGTTACTGCCACAGAATGAGAAAAAAAGGTAATTGTAACATTTTATCATCTCACAATTTCAACTTCTCAGAATTGCAAATTTATATCTCAAAATTGCAAGAAAAAATCAGAATTGTTAGATACTAACCCAAAATTGCAAGAACAAAAAAGTTAAAATTGTGAATTATAAACTCAGAATTGCAAGAAAAAAACTGAATTATTAGATAACTTGGAATTGAGAGAAAAAGCGGAAGAACTGAGAGATAAAGAGTTGCAATTATTTATTTTTTTATCATGTGCATTCGGAAAAAAGCATATGAAACCAATATCTTCAATTCTGATTATTAGAATTTTTTTTTTTATATATATATATATATTATAAAAATTATATTTTACCTTAATCTTAATTAGATCACAACCAGTTCCAGCAAAGCTAACATATGCAGATCCATAGTAGCACTGAAAAGTATTAAATGACTATATAACACCTCTTATACAATATAGATTGTGGTGCTAAATTTTTGATGTTGATTTGACAAAGTCGTCCCCGCATCCGGTGAGTTGGACTGAGGCTGTGCTGTTAATGATAGCCCTCCTGTTCAACTCCCCATGTCCCTGGAAGTCAGGTCGTGAATGAATCATTTACATTGTTTTAATCAGGCGAGTGTGAGACTGGCATGCATAAATGAGCGCTGGAACCTATTTGCACTTCGTTTGCGGGGGAGAGCGGCTGCTGCTTCCATCTGAAGTGGCAGGGAAATGAGGGCCAGTGCTCTGGAACGCTAAATGACCAGCCACCGTTTGGAGTTGCCCTTCAAAGAGGTAGCGACTCGAGGCGCCTCGATTTTGTCTCTGTTCCTGATTAGTTCTCCAACCGAATGGATCGCGCAGATGCGGAGGTGTCACTGACAGAATCAGGACAGGCTTTTTTTGTTTTAGCTCAGGTGGGTAGACGGTTGGCACGAGGAAAGAACGACAGGCCAAAAGGTGTGCGTGCAAAAGGCTGGGGAATCATTAGCCAGATACAAATGTTAGTCTGGACAGGGTCACGGATCAAAGAGGGTGAAATGCCCCGCTGTACAGGCAGTGAAATGACAGCGCTGCTCTGCCACTGTGGCGTTTCACTGCTGTCGCTGCTGCCAGAGATTTCCAGTAAATGGAGATTTTGCATAACGTTAATGTAACCGACTTTTCCCTTCACTTAAACCAAACAGAGCCCTTACAGAGCTCTCTCTCGCAGTATTCCAGCTGACTGCATAATTGCGTGCTTATACTCCATCCTTTCCTTCACAGAAACACTGTTTAATGGTAAAATACTAGAAATGCTACAATGAAAACTAGGGATGCACCAGTGTATCAGCTAATAATCGGTATTGGCCGATAATTGTATCAGATGTCCACCAATTGTTTAAGAACAGCCAATTTTAAGAGCAGATTATATCCTGCTAATCAAAACATTGAATGATTGTGAAATTTTTCACAAATTAGTGAGAGTTAAGAACTTCCAAAAATTTCATTCAATACATAAAAATGGAATTGTGACTTTTTATCTGACAATTCTGACTATTATGAGTTTATAGCTCATAATTCTGACTTTTTCTAGAATTTCTAAAGTTCAAGGGAAAGTTCTGAATTTTTTCCCCCTCACAATTATGAATTGTCTCTATATCTATGATTATCAAAATTCTGATTTTTTTTTTTCCATCTGAATTTGAGTTAACATTTCGCAGGTGTTTTTTTTTTTTTTCCTCCGCCAAGTCAGAATTGTGATTTAAAAAAAAGTCAGATTAAAGAGATTAAAGAGATAAAGATTTGTGAGATTAAAAATCACAATTACCTTTTTATTTTTTATCCTGTGGCAGAAGCAAGCTTCCATAGAGGCTGATTACTTTGAAACATGGAAAACAAGTTGATATGGAGAGCATTAAAGGTATTATTTGCATTTCTTTCAAAATTGCATAATTAATTACCATTAATTTGAAAAAAAAAAAAAAAGGTATAGAAAGTGGAACCGTTAAACTTTCGGTATCTGTATTGGTAGTTGTCATTCTAAATAATCAGAATTGGCACAGAAAGTTTGTAACTGCATCCGTAATAAAAACCTGTTAATCAGTTTACAGTAAGTTTCCCTACTATATATGGAGAATAATAAATCTGACTGAATCTTTTTTTGGCCACAATTTGTCACAGTTTATATCTCAAAATTCTGACTTTTTTTTCCCTCTGATTTTTGAGTTTATATTTGAGTTTCCACCACCAAAAAAAAGAGTCAGAATTGCAATGAAAAAAGTTTTTTTTTTTTAAATACTATGGCAAAAGCAAGCTTTTATAGAGACCAGTTACTTTGAAACATGGAAAACAAGTTTATATGGAGAGCATGAAAGATATTATTTGCATTTCTTTCAAAACTGCAGAAACTTAATTATCACTAATTTGAAAAAAAAAACAAAACAAAAAGCAGAACCGTTAAACCTTCTGTATCTGTTTTGGCAGATGTCATTCTAAATAATTGGTATCAGCACAGAAAGTTTGCATCTGTGTATCCGTAAGTAAAAGCCTGTTAATCGGTTAACAGTACATTTCCTTATAATACTATAAATGCTATAATAAAACCTAGGGATGCACCAGTGTATTAGCTAATAATCAGTATTGGCTGATAATTGTATCAGACATCAACGAATTGTTTAAGAACAGGCAATCAAAATATTGAATGATTGTGATTCTAACTTGACATTTTTCAGAAATTAGTTAATGAGAGATAAGAACATCCAAAAAGTTAAGAAATCTTAAGAATATCAATTAATATCTGTTTATGATTGAGACCTCTAGAAGCCTGTTTCTGCCACAAGATTAAAAAGAAAAAACATAAAAAGGGAATTGTGACTTATTTTATTTTCTTTTATTTTATTTCTGACTTATATTCTTGCAATTCTGAGTTTATATCTCATAATCCTTTTTTCTCTGAATTTTGAGTTTATATTTGAGTTTCCACCACAACCAAAAGAAAGGTCAGAATTGCAATGAAAAAAGTCAGAATTGTTTTTATACTTTGGCAGAAGCAAACTTCCATAGAGACCAGTTACTTTTAAAACATGGAAATCATATTGATATGGAGAGAATACAAATTATTATGTGCATTTCTTTCAAAACAGGGGAAAATAATAAGCACTAATTAAAAAAAAAAAGCAGAAAAAAGCAGAACAGTTAAACCTTTAATATCTGTATAGGCAGATGTCATTTTAAGAAATGTGTATTGGCACAAAAAGTCTGTGTCTGTGCATCCATAATAAAAATCTGTCAATTGGTTGACAGTAAGTTTGCTTATAGTATAATACTATAAACGCTATAATCGGCCGATAATTATCAGACATCCACCAATTGTTTAAGAGCAGCCGGCATTAAGGGTAGGTTATATCTTGCTAATCAAAACACTGAATGATTGTGAGACTAACAGGAAATTTTTCAGAAATTTTGTTAATGTTAATGAGAGTTAAGAGCATCCAAAAAGAAATCTTAAGAATATCTGTTAATGGGCGGTAAAAATGTTCATTTGAGTAATGTTTGTTCTGTTAATGACTGAGACCTACTGTCAGAACACCCAAAAAGTTCAGAAATGTTAAGATTATCTGTTAATTTAAGGATTTTTTTTTCTCTGAATTTTGTTTTCATCTTGCTTTTTTTTTTTTTCACACCACCACCACAAAAAAAAACTCAAAATTGTTAGAGAAAAAAAATCAAAAATACCAAACTTAATTGCTTAATTAAAAATAGCGAAAAACATTATGATATAGAGAGGATAAAAGGTATTTGCATTTATTTCCAAATTGTGTAATTAATTATCATTAATTTGAAAGAAAAGTATAAAAAAACACAACCATTAAACTTTCTGTATCTGTAAATACCGAATAGTAACTACCGAATAATTCTAAATAGTCGGTATCGACACAAAGTTTGTATCTGTGCTTGTTAATCGGTTAACAGTAAGTTTCCTTACTACATATGGGGAATAATAAATCTGTAATAAATCTAATGGGATTTTTTATATTGAAAAACTGTTAACTAAATTCTTTAATTGTCACATAAATTGACACTTGACATTTTTTCTTTTAAATAATTGTTTCTTCTTCATTTCTATTATCAGTTATGTACGTCAGTTATGTACATCTTTCATTGTTAAATAAATATTTATTGCATTATTGTCAAGATGACATTTTGTATTTGTGTGTATGACACAATCCACCTTAAATATATTAATATTTACCTCAGATTAGGGCTAGACAGTATGACCAAAAATCAAGATCTTGATTAATTGAATATTTTACCTTGATTAAGTTTAATGATCAGTGTTTTAAAAATTATATTATTATTTATAACAGAAGTTGCCATACCAACCTGCTACTGTAAACAAAAGCTTGCAATGCTTGCCCCGCCTCTGTGGTCCTCTGATTGGTCCACTGTTTTGGAACTGACAATGATGAGCAGCGATACATGTAAGAGTTTAAATTCTGTTAACTGACATGGCATCTTAAATGCGCCACACTGTAAAAAATGACCGTGATTTTAACAGTAATAGACTGTAAAAATGCTACAGTAAAATCCTGTTAAATGGTTAACGGTAAATTCCCCTACTATATACGGTGAAAAACTGTATTTGACATTGGATGTAATTTTACTGTAGTATGCAATTTTTCAAATTTTTCATATTTACAGTGAATAACCGTTTTCAAATTTGATGTTTTTTTTTTTGTTGAAATAACTGTTTATTCTTAGTTTTATCTTATTAGTTTTGTACATTTATGGTTTTATGTTACATCTAATGTTGTTAAATGAATGTTTATTGCATTATTCTTCGATTAATCATCCAGCCCTATCTCAGAATGTGGAAAAGTTGCTTGTAATGAGATTCATTATTAATTTGAGATAGTTCACCCAAAATTAAAAAAATTACCCCATGATTTACTCACGTCAAGCTATCCTAGGTGTATATGACTTTATTCTTTTAGATGAATACAATCTGAGTTATATTAAATAAATGTCCTGGCTGTTCCAAATTTTATAAAGGCGTTGAAAGGGTGTTGATATTTTGAAGCTCAAAAAGGTGCATCCATCCATCATACAAGGTTAATAAAGGCCTTCTAAAGCGAATCGATGCATTTGTGTAAGAAAAATATCAATATTTAAAGGGGTGCTATTATTGTTTTTT
>JAHKKF010524183.1:0-10444 GCA_019740295.1 Labeo calbasu | reverse complement strand
CATTAGTGTACTTCTTTAAAGCACAACAAAACATTAAGAGAGTGATTTAAAATGTACTTTGAAGTAAAACCTTTAATTTGACATTATTACAAAGTGCACTTTTTAAAAGTCTACTTAAGTGTGTTAAGAAATATTCATAAAAGTCTCTCTTTAAGTACTCTTAAGTGGCCTTTTATTTCATTAATATATTATCTGCAAGTACATTTAAAAAAACTAAAAATAGTATTTGAAGTACACAAAGTGCACATTCATTATAATTAAGCACACTTATTTTTTACAAGTGGTAGCTCCCACAGTAACAGGTGCCTAGTTCTGTTTCTAATGCTTTTTTGACCCACTTAAGTTGGACTTAAGTACATCTTTATGCAAATTTAAATTGACTTCTGTTGTCTTTAAAATATTAAAATTAAAATGGTTATAAATCTGCACTTACTTTAAATGTGTTATTTAACAATAAATTACAGTTAAAATGATAATCAAGTACTTTACATGTGCTTTTACACATCAAAATAAGTGTGCATCTTTAAAGCTAGAAAAAAAAAAGATTATTAAAACAAAATTTAAAGTGTATTTTGAAGTACAACTTTTAATTTGACTTCACAAAGTGCACTTTTTAAAAGTGGACTCAAGTCTCATACTACATTTTTTTTCTCTTTCAAGAATCCTTGAAGAAGAGACGATTGCAATTTCCATTTCATGCTGACACTGAGAGAAGCTCAATGTCCAAGAAAAACACATTATTTGCACACATGCCTGACCTGAATGAATCCATGGCATCAGTTGTTGGTTGAGAGCTTTAGTGCTGGTAGAGGTCCAGGAGGACACCTGCTCTGTTGGGAGCCTGTAGAGGAAGGTGCCACTTCAGCAGCTGATAAGATGTTCTGCCCCATGCAGATTCACAGGAGAGCTCAAGATTAGACCTGGGAATTAATGAGATCAGCTGTATTCCAGCAAGTTTCCACTGTCCAATGACACAGAACATACATGAGAAGTCCTCTAGAGACAGCTCGGAGGAATATTTCACATTGTGTATCCTTTTACAGCCTCGGCAATCAAGAATTATGAAACTATGTGAAAAAAAGGATATCCAAATGTTATGATAACTATCATTTCAGCAAGTGATACTATTTGAACAAACACCAAACCCTGAGTGTTAAAATAAGATTAATAGCATATCAAAATCATGGCTTTTTGATGAAAGTTTCAAGGTTAAAATTAACTCAAATTAAAACCATAAAACAAAACAAAACAAAACAAAACAAACAAACTTAAAGTAATTTGATTTCAGCTTTTTATTGGGAAAGAAAGAAAGCCAGAAAGAAAGAAAGAAAAATTGATGTAGAACAACTTTCGTAAATAATTACAAAGAAACATTAAGTAGCGCATTGAATTCAATGTGAAATTTGTCATTTTCATAAAACGTACTCAGATTGCTTTATTTACAATATATAGTGTGTAACAAGAAATAAAAATGACAAAACAATAAAATGACTAAAATGTTAACATTCTAATTACTTAAACGCTGAAGAAAGTTGTACATTATTTTACTTGAAATATAGTAAACATTAACTGAAATAAAGTGATAATGATAAATGATAAAATTTTAAGCTATCAAACTTTTCACCTTGTGGATAAAACAGGTCAAAATTATTATTGAAAAAGGAGTAAGGACCATTTTCTACAAAAAAATGTTAAAACCTAATTCCCAAACCAGGTGTGTAAATTGTGTACAACATGAATATAAGTCACTACAAGCCAATAGGAAATGTTTTTCACAGCTATCTTGGTCACTGCCGGTAAGAAAATGTTCATTTATCATCTCCAATTATTCAAGACACACAAGGAAACGCATTCTCCTCTTCAGAATGAAAAGCAAGTTTAGATAACAGAATTGACGTGGTCCTGGTTTGTTTTTCATCAAATCTGACAAAATCCATTGTATATATAAGATAATTCAGACGTGTAAAGTATGTGTACAAAAGAGAGAAAGCTAGAGAGAAAAGAGTCTTTCTAAAATAGTCTTTTCTTGCTGATAATAAAATCCTACAGGCTAACTAAACAGTGTGCTGGGTTAGCACACTCAATTGCTTCCTCCACTCTCCTCATCAAAATCACTCAGATTCGCTCATGTAAAACATGATTTCTAATTGCTATATTTAATATGTTAATGATTTAATTATTCTTTTAATTAATTTGTTACGACTAAATGACTGACTTAATTCAAGGGCTCTCGGCTTATCTGGGAGAGATGAACGAGTGAGTGGCAGTTGTTTGCTGATGAGCTGCGCACAACATTGGGTTTAGAAAGACAAACTAGAGTCCTATTTAGAAAGACAAACTTGTGCGCTGGGAGAAGAGTCAGCGGAGCATGAAAAATACCATTTAGTAAATCATTTAGTGCCTCAAACTACCAGCCCATTGCTAATAGTTTATCCTTACTATGGCCTGCATATAAATGTTCACCTTTAATGTTATCCCATTGTCCTCTGTCAGGTGTGTACTGCAGGTGTGTGATTCACCTTTTGCTGAGAGTTTGACTGACAGGCGATCTGACCAATCATAATGCAGAATCTGCCATTTTGTTTGACAGATAAACCAGACAGGAGAGCAGATTAATGTCCTTGGACTTGAACTTAAAAAATAGTGTGTATTGATGTCTTTTCATGGCTGAAACAAGATACCTTCTGATGTTCATTCATGTTTTTTTGTTTGTTTTTTTTGTGCTATAACTAGTAAAGAGGAAGAGTGAACGATTGCTTCATGTTCTGCTTGAAAAGGCACTACAGTGATCTGTCACAACACATTAAAGAGCCACAAAACAATATTTATTGTTTGAATTAATTAAAAAAAAAAAAATAAAGCTTTTTTTCATACTTAAAGTAACCTGCTCTGTCTGGTCTGTTAACACATTCTCACTCCCAACCCCTGCCCCTAAACCAAACCATTTGTCAACAAAAAACAAGATATTACAGGCAGACACAACTATATTCATAATCTATTCAAAAAAGTATTAATATTCCAAGTGTTTATTCCAACGATTGATTTGTGAGAAAAATAGACACGATTGCCATCTCCGTCCGCCGTCCTGTGTGCTGCTGCAGTCTGTCTGTGCACAAATTCAAAAAATGCTGCCAGCCTTTCAGCAGCCTTGTTGTGAAATGCTATTGGCTCTTGGGTGTCTCGTGACCAATTACGTCACGCTAATGTTCGGGAGTATCTTTTTGAATGAGATGCATGTGAGCGTGACAGCGCGTTAACGGAGCGGGATCATTTCAGCGATTTAAACCTTCAATCTTTGCATAAAGAGAGCGTATGGCTTCAGCAGACTTGGAATGCAATAGGACTTGTTTGTAATGTTTTTATACTGCTTGTTTATGGTCAGTTTATGCAGTAAATTCCTGTGACTGTACTTATATTTGTCTGCTACATCTTTTATGTTGTTTAGAAATAGGTAGGTTTAGGGTAGGGGTGGGTTTTGGTGCTCCAATGAAAGTATACATTTTTATAAAAGTATTTCTATTTTTTACAAATGCATGCAGACCATTAAATTAAGTCAAAAAATGATGCAAAAGGGGTACCATAGGCGTCAAAAAGTGACGCTAAAGGGGTCCTGACCAAGCGTCAATATGTGACGAGTTGGGAATGAGAACGTGTTGGGTCTGTTGGCACGTTGTCAGTGTCCTCTTTGCTCCGCAATGTATTTTTCCCCTCCATGGAAACATGATGTGTGGCATGAGAGCGCCATAGTTTGTCAGATTGCCCCCTTATAATCCATTTGCTTATTTTAAACATTTATTGTTTTATATCCATGCGGCTATACAATAGCTCAGCTGTATCCCAGCTAACAAGGACGTTTTGTTAATGTTCCCATTAAGTTACGGAAGCGTTATTTCTAAATGTTCTCTGGACGTTCAAAAGATCATTTTTTTAATGTTATGCAAACATTAGTGAAAACATTTCATTTAATCATTTTACAGACACTGTGGGAATGTTACTTTTGAATGTTCTCTGAACATTCTAAAACTAATAAGTTGTAGCAAAGACTATAGAAATACAAAGGCCATTCACTCACTATATTTATGAATGGGAAAAACTGCAACGTGCAATATGGCAGAACAGTCCTGCCTTCTAAATGAAAGAGCCAATCGCTGATGGGTAAAGTCATTATGTCACTGCAGTGGCCGTTACAAGCACCGGTTCCCGTAGAAACCTAGGATCCTAGGATCATCTAGAGTGTTACGGAGTGACAGAGAAGTGAAGCGGGCGGATCCATCTGCATAACTTTTATTAGTAAACAAAGACGTGGTCATACACAAGCTTGGGTCGAACAGTGGTAAGCAGGTATGTGAGGGAAAGACACAAGAGTAGTCCATTAAACAGGCGAGGGTCGATCAGTGGCGAATGTAATCCAAGGGGCGAGGCAATCAGGTAATCCAAATAGACAGGCTAGAGTTCATTCGAGGGACGAACAGAGTCCTAAACGACAAGGCAAAGGGTTAAATCCACGACAGGCGAAAAGTCCAGGGCAGGCTGAAGGCAGACAAGACAATATAACCAAGCTAAAACAACACAACTAGAAACAAGATTAAACTAGGAACAGGATACTTGGAAATGGCTCCGTAATGGTGGCTAACACTAAGAGAATGCAAAACGCTCAAAAATTATACTGTTCGTGATTGGCTGCAGCTGTGAGCCTGGTAAGTGAGGTGGAGCATGGCAAGACGACCTCTGGTGGCGAGCGGACCGACGATCAGGACCAGATTCATGACATAGAGCCCTTTGAAGCTACACTAAAACTGCATTTTTAACCTTCAATCTGTTGAGCACCATTAAAGTCCACTATATGGAGAAAAATCCTGGAATGTTTTCCTCATAAAACATAATTTCTTTGCGACTGGAGAAAGAAAGACATGAACATCTGGGATGACATGGAGGTGAGTAAATCATCAGGAAATTTTTATTCTGGAAGTGAAGTAATCCTTTAAATCCAAGATCATTTTGGACGAACATTCTATTAACATTACTGGAAGAATGTCATTGTCAGACTAGATTGTCAACTACATTGTCAGAACATTCTAAGAACATGTTCTGTTTGCTGGAATGTAGTTTAAATTCATAATTTTAAAAACACTTGTATTTGTTCAAAAAACACTCTTCAGCTGGTCCAGACAGTATAATTTGAGCCTTCTTTAGATTACATGTCTCTCTGATCTCACTGCTTTGTGTTTGAGTTTCTGTATCTGCTTGTTTTTATGTCTGTGTGCATAAAGTCTATTTAGTAAAGTTCTGCATAGTCCTTTGATAGCTTACGCTGGATACAGCTCCAATATGCAGTCACGGCTGAAGTACAACATGACATGAGCTTGTCTCTCTACAGGCAAATCCTTTCAATAAAAATCTCAGAATGCACAAACATCTGTGAGCCTGCGGTGCCTCCTGTAGCCGATCGTCAAAGTGAGCACGTTTTGTCTTTAATTGCTACTGCTGTAATGTATTATGCAGATCATTTATTCAATTTAGAGTCAGTAGCCAGTGAAAAACACAATATTTGGACTTTAAAGGTCAAGCATTAGTATTCCAAAGCGTTTGTGCTGTTGATTCTTTAGTAATTGCCTCAACAAATAAAACAATTGGTGAGCACATGTGTGGAGTTTTTAAAAGGACAGGGAAAAAAAACTATCCCAGATTGAAGCGCCTGTTTGTTTTTGAAATAAGCACATCACCTAATTTAGATCAACAAGAAAATGCATGTGTCTTATTTATGATTCTGTTAAAATATATATACTGTATGCAAGTCGAGTCAAACATTTTGGCACTGTATTAATTTGTCCATGACTTCACCCACAACTAACGCAAGCGATGCAAATAGTGTTTTTTTTTTTTCTTTTCCAAATCTTAAAGTAGGTTTGGTTTGATTAAAATGAAGCCTGGTGCGATTTCTCTGTTAGAGCAGTTTCTCTGAATAATTCTGAATGCTGCTATCCTTTGTGCATACCAAACAAGTGGACTGAGACTGAAATATGATTGCAATGTGCACCAAAGACATCTAAAGAATCAAAAAAGGACATGATGTCATTAGGTGTATCTCTAAAAAGGACAGAATGTTTAAGCTGGTTCTTTTCATCTTACCTCTTCTCGAGCTGTCAGCTGATAAAAATACCACCGTATGTACACACATTAAATGACTGCATTTGGCCCAGCACACAGCAGTTTAGGATGTTTGGTAAGTTTGCAAAATCAACACCATAAAAGCTGTCTGATCAGGTTGTGACTGTATGCTTATGCCTTTGGTTGTGTATATTTAGATTAATTGTTAAAATGGCAGTGTGAAGGCTAAGGAAGCTAAGACTTAAAATCGTTTATTTTTTTGGTTCAAACCAAATGAACCAAGAGAACTGAACAACAAATGTGAACACACTCTAAATCTTGAGCATTGCATGTTATGGATTAAACTATGCATTAACCCTCATTTTGAAATTAATATGTATATCAATAAACATACCTAGTGAATGCAGAAAAAACCCTCAGGAACAGTCTGTTCACTTACACTATCAAATGAGTTTCTTATTTCAGTTGCCTATGATTATCTGCATAATCATTTACTTTGTAATTCCACAATTTACTAGTCAATTTCTTCCAAAACATGTACATATTTCCATTTCAGAATAATAATATAAAATTTAAAGAGATCTGCACTCATCCAAATTCAGCCAAAGAGGCTTTTCGCATTTATTGCTCAGAGGTCACAAAAGTAGGGAGCACGGGGCACAACCTAACACTTTTTGAATTTCTCAGTTTCTGAGAAATCCATGTGAGGTTCAGAGTATAATTTTTTAACCACGTTAATTTCACACTTGTCTTGTACAAATATGTCGCTTTGTTTCATAATTACAGTGTATTTGTTTTTCGTTATTTACCTCAAAAGAAAGGAAGTGAAAAGTGACAAAATTCCCCGTATGTGGAGTACATTGTAACATGTGAGGGGCACATTGTAACATGACCATATGACAGCTTAAAATGTTTTTGAGGTTCACAACAAACACATCGCAACCATGCGTGAGGCGGCCCTGATCGCAAAACACAGCTATATAGTATAGTTCAAAATAATGTGTGCAAATGAAGAAACACATTCAGACATTCAATAAAACACTCCCCTCCCTCCAAACACAGCTCTCATAGAACACGAGACACATAAATGAGCCAAAATGCTTTACATTTTTTTGAAATAATAATTTCTTAACATTAAACATCAATTGTCAGTCTTTATTCACCTGTTTCTTGTGGTTTCTTTTTAAAATTACATGGCTAATGTCATAGAATAGCATAGTTTAATATAGCGGGGCATATTGTAACGCAGTGTTACAACGTTCCCCATCAGCGCGACTGGAATAAAACTGGTTCGTGTCTTCTGCTGACTTGCCAAGCATTAATAAACTATCTAAATTAATAAATAACAGATTGGCGATAATAGCAGATAATAGCAAATTTGTCTCATTTTAAATGAATACTACAAACTGAGAAGAAAAAATTTCTTCAGCCAGAAATTTACTATATATATATATATATATATATATATCTCCAACATATAACAATGTACAGCAAATACATTTACATATTATTCAAAATGAATAATCAATAACAATCTACATCAATAACAATATGCATACAAATATATTTCAATCCCAAAATCTCATGACTCCAACAAAAGTTTTAAACATCAGTTTTTACATACAATAAATAGACATCATACCAGAGTACTTGTTGGGTTCCCCATGTATACCCTTAAATTATTATAAAAAAAACAATTCAGATATAAATCTTCATTCATACCAAGAGGGTGCAAAGTCCTTAGATCAAAAAATTCACCTGGATTCCATTTGTAATAGTCTACGTTCTAAATTCCCTCCTCTCGGTATGAATGAAGATTTATCTCTGAATTTTTTTTTATATATATTAAAAATTTAAGGATATATGTGGGGAACCCAGTTAACAACCCTATTTAGTGTATGTAAAAACTGATGTTTAAAAAATTTTGTTGAGATTTTTGGCTTAATTTTTTTTTTTTTTTTTTGTCAATATGTTTTTTTCTGCAGAAAGATAAACATGTATAGTGATGAAAGCCAACATATGAAATGTCATGGACGTATATTTCCTGAGTAATTTCCTGACAATTTTCACCTGAGATTCGACCTTAGAAAGCTGGCAGCATCTTTATTTTATTTTTTCACAGAGATCAGTAGGTCTATTAGTACAATCTGCTAACTTTAGCTATCTTTGTTGCATTATACGTCAATGGTGACCAATCAAAAATGGGGGAAAAAAGCACTTTTCAAGGTTATTCTCCAAAGTTCGCTTGTCTGTAACACAAGAAGTATTAAAGATATACTAATGCCCTTTTAGATTTTGGGTCTTATCAAAATCTCTTTTGGTATCTTCACTTTTAAGGCTGTTTCCAGAGATATTTGGATCTCAATATGGCTCCTTGATTAAACTGTTAAAGTGTACACATTTTCATTGGTTAAAAACCAAATGTGGGTCACTTTGCAATGACCTGATTCTTTCTTTCTTTTAAAGAGGAATGTCTGAATAACAATGTTGAAACATGAAATCTTGTTTCCCTCTATCAAAAAACTGCATAAAACATATCTGTCTGAATGCCATAAATATTATTTTTCCAAAGTTTTCATGCCTGTAACTCAAGTATTAAATATACATCAATATCATCTTAAATTCTGGTTCTTAAACTTTTCTTTGGAATTGTCATTTTCAAGGCCCTATATGGATAAATCCCAGAGATATGGGGATGCCAATGCAGCTTCATGTCCAAATTGTTGCAAATTCCCCTTTTTTTTTTTCTTTTGATGTATTTTACATAATCCTTACATTAATGTATCATATATTCAATCTGGGCACTGTAAACGTTTGCATTACGCTTTCAAGCTAGATTTCTAGTTGGCGTCATGCAGCTTGTGTAAATACCTGCACGAAGATGGCATTTTAGAGCAATTACCTGTGTGATAGAGAGTCAAGGAGAGTAATAGGAGATTAATTACGGGACTTCAGCATGGCTGGATCAGCGAGCGTGCCGTAGCATCTGTTGCTGAGAAGAGGGTGGATTTGGTAGAGAGGTTTGCTCTCATCTGTCAGTTTGCCATTTCCAAGAGCCTGAGCAAGTGCAGAAACCACAATGCTTTGTTGATGGTTCCTGGAATTAGACTCAGCAACCAGAGGTCATGATTTGCCTAATGCTCCTAAACAGGCGTTCGGAAAAGCCAGATCTATTAACCTAAAACCAAAACAAATATGGCCCAAAGCGGCTTAGGTTTTCTCAAAGTGAGATTTAGCTGGAAGTGTCTCAGTCTGAGCTTACAAAGAACTGAATCACATAACGGAGACAGAGCAAACTGCTAGTCATTTCTGTTTACCATGAAAATATTTGCCGTTTCTCCAGATCTGATGCCTGAGGGATTGTGGTAAGCCTGCATGATTGCAGCTTTCTTTAACCCGTGAGCTCATACAATCACTGATAAGATTACAAAAACCTCTATTTTGAGTCTTTGGTTTGCTACTTCCTAATTTATTTGCTTACAAAAGCCACATGTAGCTAAATTTGTGTGTACAGTTTAATGTTGTGTACATTTGCATGAGCATAAATGTTAAAAATGAAAATTTCTCATCCCTAATGTCATTTCAAACACATTATTTAAAGCAAATGGACTTTTGTGAAAAATAAGCACAATTTATCATACAGAATAGACTTAAGTGCAAACTGAATGTAATGATTTTAGACACTTAATTGCATGTTAGCTGTAATTAAATGAAAATAAATTTGTGTAAATTTATATTAAATGCAATTAGCTGAACTTTAGAACGTTATATTTATTTATTTATTTATTTATTTATTTATTTATTTATTTATCTTTGCATTTTAAACCCAATTACTAACAAGGACTTAAGTACCTCTTTACATGTAATTTTACATGTAATTAGACATAATTCATTTCAAAGTGTAAAATACACTTTAATGTAATTTCTATTTAAACTTGTTTGTATGTATTTAAATATATTTGTAATTACATATCTGTAATGATGAAGTTGCAATTTAGTACACTTAAAATGTATTAACTTTGAATACTGAATAATACTGAATAACACACTAGAAAATTACAATCAAGTACTAAACGTGATTTAGTATGTAGTAAAAAAAAAATTATTGGATTATTACAAAGTGCATTTTCAAAAGTGTATCTAAGTGTGTAAGTGAAATTAAGTGCCATTTTATTTAATTAGTAATTTATTATAATAATATTATATTTTCTAAAACTATATTACAGTTTTTTAAGAACTGTATAGTATTTTAAGTAATTAAATAAAGTCATCATGTGTGTATTAAATAAGATAACATATGTGTATGTCTTAAAGGGGTCATCGGATGCCCATTTTC
>JAHKKF010524181.1:0-11161 GCA_019740295.1 Labeo calbasu | reverse complement strand
TCCCAAATGCGGTTGTGAATGATCCCAGCCGAGGAAGAAGGGTCTTATCTAGCAAAACGATCGGTTATTTTCATAAAAAATAATACAATTTATATACTTTTTAATGCCAAATGCTCATCTTGTCTTACTCTGCCTGGACTGTTTCTGTTTCTGTTCCTGTTCATGACAGTTAGGGTATGTCGAAAAACTCCCATCTCATGTTCTCCCTCAACTTCAAAGTCATCCTACATCACTGTTTTACCTTTTTTGTTAAGGGTGTTTGATCTTCTTTGCATGTTTACTTTGCAAAGACAGGGTCGGTACTTCTGCAGTGATGTAGGATGATTTTGAAATGATTTTTGAAGTTGAGGGAGAAAATAAGAGTTTTTCAACATACCTTGAGGCAGAATACACAGAGTTCAGAGAGAGCAAGACAAGACGAGCGTTTGAGATTAAAAAGTATTTAAACTGTATTTTTTCAAATGAAAATAACCGATCGTTACGCTAGATAAGACCTTTCTTCTTTCTATGGGATCGTTTACAACCGCATTTGGGATCGTTTGAAGCTGCATTTAAACTGCATTTTGGAAGTTCAAACTCGGGGCACCATAACAGTCCATTATATGGGGAAAAAATGCAGAAATGTTTTCCTCAAAAAACATAATTTCTTTACGACAAAGAAAGAAATACATGAACATCTTGGATGACAAGGGGGTGAGTACATTACATGTGAATTTGTTTTGGAAGTGGACTTCTCCTTTAAGTTACATCTAAAAATACCTCATCTAAAACCTCCAGGTTCACCAGATCATCATCAGGACTGCTCTCAATGATCAGGGTTTTGCGAGTATTGATCCGCTCATGCCTATAAAAGACAATACAGCAATGTTATTGCTTCATTAATCATGAAATACTAAAAAATCAATTCAATCATAAACAATTAAATATTTTTTAAAGAAATGCAAAACTCAGTGCCATGACCCTAGGCTGTTTGCCAGGGCATTTCTATGCAGTTTCTAGGATATTGATACTGTAGGATTGCTATAGAAGGTAGTTGTTTGCTGGCCTGGTCTCTAAAGCCAAAAGAGCCCACAAGTCTATATGATATTTTAGTCTTTATTCTTGGGTCCTTCAGTGTACATCACCTTTCATATGTTTGGATGCAGTAAGATTTTATAATGTTTTTGAAAGTTTTCTGCTCACCAAGGTTGCATTTACTTGATCAAAAATACAGTCAAAACAGTGACGTTGTGAAAAATGACTACAATTTAAAACTACAGTTTTCTATTTAAATATATATGTTAAAATATAATTTATTGCTGTGATGCAAAGCTGAATTTTCAGTGTCATTACTCCAGTCATCAGTGTCACATGATCTTAGAAATCATTCTAATATGCTAATTTACTGCTCAAGAAAATTTCTTCTTATTATTAAACAATTGCTTAACATTTTTCTGAAAACTGATTTATTTTTTTAAGGGTTCTTGATGATAAAGAATGTTCAAAAGAACTGAGAATATCGTAAGCCTATGGATTTTTTCAGGTGTTTTATCATCCAGCTGGCCTGAAATGTAACTCAAATGCAATAGCACAAATCAATAATCTGCATAATTTGAAGTATCATTAATGCCCGTAGCACAAACACTGTAAGACTAGTTAGTGACATGCAAGGCTATTATTTAGTGTTAGAGGTTTGTTCAGATCTTAACCCTAAGTATTAGCAACGGAAACAGTGATGCTTGCCTTAGTAAACACCAAAAAAACAAAATCTAAACATCCAGTCATTCCTGTATGCAGTATCAGGGTGTGATGCAGGTCTATCCTCTGGGGTTTAAAGGCTATTATAGCGTGTAGTGAAA
This sequence comes from Labeo calbasu, assembly GCA_019740295.1. NCBI lineage: Eukaryota > Metazoa > Chordata > Actinopteri > Cypriniformes > Cyprinidae > Labeo > Labeo calbasu. Next base: position 9,323 of record JAHKKF010524181.1, on the reverse strand, counting down.
GCACTTCATCAGGGTTTGACCCTCTATTGTATTTTTGACCTTTAGATCATGAGGAAGCAGCTGCTCTATTCACAGCTCTTAAAACCCATTGGGCCCCGGGGACATGACAGCGTACAGACACGATACACTGCGCTTTATGTGTGTGTGGCTCTGTTTCTGTGTGTGTATCAGTGTTCCCTCACTCTGTAATCACTTCACTGATATTTGCCATCAGTGACTAAACAGAGAGAGCACAGCCAAGCTTATAATCTCATTATGGCTTTCTCACTGTCACTATCAGGCTAGCAGATTATGTATGTGGCCTGGGGAATAATGGGCTACAATCTGGCAACCCTCTGACTGTTTATTCACAATCACAGAGTGTACCAACCCCCACTTTCTCATAATATTGTCTTCACAGACACTCAAGAACAAGAGTAGTTAACATCCTGACATGATCGGTGTTCTCAGTCAAGTGGAAATGAAGGAAAGTTGTAAAATTCCCAGTTTATCAGGGGCTATGAAATCTTGAATCAGAGAGGTGGTCATAGGGTTAGGAGTAGAAATGTAACTTTTCAGTAGTAGAATTCAGACATACAGTCGAGGTCAAATGTTTGCACCCCCTTTCAGAATCATTAAAATTGTGAATTATTTTACCAAAATAAGAAGGATCATACAAAATGCATGTTATTGTTAATTTAACACTGACCTGAACAAGATATTTCACATAAAATATGTTTACATATAGTCCACAAGAGAAAATAATTTTTATAAAATGTATAAAAAAATGACCCGGTTCAAAGGTTTACATCCCTTGATATTTAATACTGTGCTGTTACCTGAATGATCCACAGCTGTGTTTGTTTGTTAAGTGATGCTGATTAAGTGTGGTGTTAATGAGTCCCTTGTTTGTCCTAAACAGTTAAACTGCCTGCTGTTCTTCAGAAAAATCCAACAAATTCTTGTGTATTTGGACCTTTTCCAACAGTGACTGTATGATTTTGAGATCCATCTTTTCACACTGAGGACAACTGAGGGACTCATATGCATCTATTACAGAAGGTTCAAACACTCACTGATGCTCCAGAAGGAAAAACAATGCTTTGTCCAAAAATAAATTCCCCAAGCAACATAACATAATTGATTGGTTGATTTATTTGTTTTAGTGCCGTCAAACGATTAATAGTGGTTAAATGCATCCACAGTATTTTTTTTAAACATAACATATGAGTGTGTGTATTTGTTATGTATATATATAAATGCACACTGGCTAACTATACTGACCACAGAAAGTACTGTTGATTTTATCATTATTATTAGACAGCAAAAAAAGACCTATTTCAAACAAATGCTGTTTTTTGAACCTACTATTCACCAAAAAAAATCCTGAAAAAAGCACAACTGCTCTTAATACTGATAATAATCAGAAATGTTTTTGAGCAGCAAATCAGCATATTAAAATTATTTTTGAAGGATCATATGACACTAAAGACTGGAGTTATTATGCTGAAAATCACAGGAAAAAAATTACATTTTAAAGTATGTTCAAAAAAAGTTATTTCACATTGTAATTATATTTTACAATATTTTTGCTGTATTTTTGATCAAGTAAATGTAGCCTTGGTGAGTATAAAATACTTTTATCCAAAACATAAAAAAATCATACCCATCCCAGACATAAACCACCATAAACTGAATCATATTCACCTGTTTTTCATGTGAAAGGCCAAACTTTATCAACTCTTGAGTACAGTAAAGAAAATATTTTACACTCAATATACTTATAATATACTATGTCTTAGCAACAGACAGATCTATGCCAATCTAAAAGCTCATCTGAGTTCATTTTATAACTCAGCCAGTGAGAATACTATAGGCAGGGTTGTCATTTAAAATCAAAAGGCCTGGGACAAAATTCTGCTGCCCTTTCCCCTTCTCTGGGCCCACAGAGTAAGCCCAAAATCCTACAAGATCTGCAGGATTTCTGCAGGGGTCTAAACAAACATTTTAAGGAGAAGCCAGTCTATAGCATCAGATTTATCTGTTTGTCTTATACAACGCTGAAGTGTTGCCTTCCAAATGAATCTAATGTTTCTGTATCCCAGCCTTTTGGAATAAAACCTGAGACCTCATTCCTCCACAGATAACACTGCCATCTGCTGGAAAGAAAAAACCCTCGACACACAGGTGATAGATGACACAGTAATTTAAAAAACTCATAACCCACACACTCTGATTCATATATTTCTAGATTGTCACAACAGCAAGTCTCACTGTTTCACATTTAGATGTGATAAATCTACCATGACAGCTCTGCATCTACAGAAGACAGTGATAAACGCAAGTCAAGCGCCACACAATGACCGCTGTCATGGTCAAGGCTGCCAGATCTTTGGTCTGACCCTGAGAGGAATCAAAAGTAACTGAAAACGCTTCAAAATGACAATATATGATTGGCAGACTATTATAAACCTAAGCTGTGATGTTTGACGGTCAGCCTTTTTAAGCACATAATGCAATGCATTTTTCTCTACCTCATGAACAATGTAATTTCAGAAAAGAGCTGTGAGGTCACAGGGTTGTTCTGGCCTGCGGTTTGTGTTGTGGGCAGAATGTACCTGGTCTTTGTCCTGCTGCCCACGTCCTGTTGCTCGCGGATGAGGACTGACAGCTGCTGTCTGAGCGACGTGTCTTTCCCATGAGCCTGTTTAATGAACGGATGCTCCAGCAGATGCGTCACTGATGGACGCGTCTCAAAATCCTTTATCAAACACCTGCAGATAAAAGAAGGGATGAAGGAGAAAACTATAAGAGAACACAAACAGAAAGCAGAGAAGCATGCAATGCCACAAACGACACGCATAACAGCAGCAGTTTCCATATAAAACAAGAAAATTAACATGAAAAATGATTAATAAATGAAAATGCACACAGTGAACAAGTAAAAGGTTCTATATAATACTTTAAAGGCCTTCAGCAAGGTTAAGCATGTCACCTATGCATTGTCCTGTACACCTGTACAACTCCAGTCTCTGACACGATGACCAGGAAGCTCTGTCAGGTCTGAACTGAACATCTGACCAGCCATCTCTCTCTCTCTCTCTCTGTTTCTCTGTTTCTCTCTCATCACCATAGCATCCAGTGTAAACAGTCTTATCTTGTATCTTCAGGCCTGTCTTTGTTGTTCTGGACTACATGCATGAAAGTGTCCTCTTGCTCAGAGACTGTGATTACCTGCTGTCAGTGTCTCATGACACTGTTTGCTTATTTCTTTATGATCATGTTATATAATCATAAAGAATTATGCAACATGCAATTATGATCATTACATTGTATGATATGTAATGAATGTGCACTTTTCACCACCGACAATGTGATCAAGGCTCGCCCCAATCGGTCTGATGGGGGTGCTACGACAAACAAAAGTACGAAATCACTCATAACTCCTAAACCGTCAGGCTCAAATGTCTTATGTCGTTGGAATCCTTGGCTCACGCCTGACAAAATGAAAATTTCGGGTATTTTGCTTTTTTTTTTAAAACTACTTTTGCGAACTAGTCCTACGTTTTTGGCCCGATTGGAATCAAACCAGTGCAGAAAGATTCTCTGCAGAGTGAATATCAATAATTATCCAAAAAAAAAAGAACTTTCGACTCACTGTTGCAAAGGGATGCCAAAATGTTCGAAAGGGGCAGGGAGACGTTTAGTAAAATGCCTATAACTCCTGACAGGAATGAGATATATCCGCCAAACTCTACACTAGATCTTCCCATCATACGATCAATCTCCTAATTCTAAACAACTTTGCCTTGACTTTGACCACTGCTGTCAATCAAATTGTTCTTTGAATGTTCAACATTGTTTTAAAAACTTACTATTGTCAAAACTTGCATTGCCAAAAAGCCTATAAATCTTCAACGAAAACTCAAAACTTAAAAAAACAACAGATTCTAAACAGGCATACAACATTGCATGATAATTTGCCCATAGGTGGTGTTATAACAGTCATAAATGTTACAAATCATCATATTTCTATGTAAAATTACCTGGTTTTGACAAAATTCATTGATTTAGGTGGCCATGTTGATTATGAAGCTACATACTACTTAAGTGGGTGAAAAAAAAACTTAATACATATATTATATATTTCATTTAACTGTGATTTAACATGCAATAAAAACAAAACAAGCACTCTTTATGCTAAAGTGTACTTCTTTTTTTCTTTTTTTACAAGGGTAGTCAGTAGCTGGACTCAATTTGGCTAAATATCTTTTCCATTCCTCATCTTGACTGGATTTCCTTTCTTGCTTTCTTTTTTTCCAGAAAGTAAAGCACTAAGCACAGTGTCCGTCTAGATCTCAATGGCCTGCTTTACTCTAGACTGATACGGCAGCTGTGCTGAGACCAGCCCCTCTAGACCCCATTAAACGCAATAGATTAGGCGCAGGGGTCTATCATTAGCGCTCGCCATGGCTGAGGATCCAAACAGCAGGCGGCTCTGATAGGAGAGCACAGGCCATTCAGCTGCGCAATTACACATGCATTCATAACACAGCCACAACAGCATGCTGTTATAGTATACACATAGGCGGAGAACAAACAGCCGGCACCTCGTGATAACATTGTGTCCATGTACACACACACACATACATTCACAATATTCAGCAGAATTATTTCTGATCTAATGGCCCTCAAAACCCAATTTTTCAAGTGTGATGTTTATAAAAATTCTCATTTAGGATGAAGAAGATTTATTGTGCCAAACACAAACGCTGAGCGATGCACTGCAATATTTTCCTGCAAGTATATGTGTTTTTTCCAAGCTTTATTTAATTAATGATCACATCATAGTTAGACAAACAGATTTATGCAGACGGATGTTGTTTTCTGAATAGTGACACTGGAGTGTATAGGCTGTGGACTGGACAGCAAAGCATTTTCATCTCACTAAATACTCCTCATACAGAAGCAATATTTTAGAAGTACAGAAACATATACTCATACTGTCATTTCTAAAAAAGTAAAATCTAGTTCAGCCATGAAACTCTAGATCCCCCACCACAAGATGATAAATCACAAATTGATATTACAGCAATGGCTGTAATTAAACATGAAGCATAATTAAACCCAAATAAATACTTGAATATTTTGTAGTTCCATATTTTGTCGATATATATTTGACAAAATATATATTACAATATATATTACAAATGTGGCTGGTTGCATAAACCGCGTAGACTTGTCTTAAAAGTTAGTTATCCAACTTTTAGTCATCTAGTCATAATTTTTAAAGACAGTTACAAAAAAGTATGTTAAACTAGTTGTTAAACCAGTGGTAGATGTTAAACTAGTTGTTAAGACACAGTCTTAACATAGTGGCAATGTTTATGCTTATTTTTAGGTTGCTTTTTTGTGAAATCTGCCAACTGTCCACTTGGAGTTTAATGAAGTGATCTAAAAAGTGGTCTCTGCATTCATATTTGACCTCAAAGCCCCCCTTGGACCCTGAAAAGACTTTTCAGTAGGCTTTTAGTAAAACTTTTTTTTTTTTAATGCATAGAGTCCTTTCTGTGGGCCGATGTGTTGAGATCACATGAGTAGCTGAATTCTATTTTCCTCACTAAATAATTAGCTTTATATTGACACTATTGTCTTTTAGAGCCAATGTATAGACAAATCTGAAGAATCTTCATAACTGAGTTTACATAATGATTCTGTTATTTCCTATTTATCTCTATGAATCTAAGAATACACAATTCACAAATACTCTGCAAAGCACAAAGGTGAGTTGAAATGACTTTACCGTAGTACTGCTATTCACTATCCCTTTGTTATTGAATACTTTAAATCACGGAACAAATGAAGTAAAGAGTAATTCTGGCCAAATTCAGCTCAATATTAAAACTGTATCTTTAAAGTTCCGTTCAGGTTAAATGACAGAAGATATCTCAAGCTGGAGAGGAACTTCACATAAGCATTCAGCCAAAAAATCCATTCTAGAAACTAATAGCTAGTTAACAGCTCTTCAAATTTAATTACACATCTATCAAATTTATGAACTGAGAAAATGAAGAGAGGACATCAGAAAAATGGTATAAGCTTCCACAGTCATACTACAGTACACTGAGCCTGCTGGAACAACCTGTGGTTAAGTGTCTTGCTCAAGGGCACAATAGTGATAGTTAATGGCTCAACCAGTGTGGGACCTGAAACAGCCATCCTTGAATTTTAACCACAACACCAAACCAGCCATTTGTGTGGCAGACTGTACACACAGACACTCAGGAGCACTTAAAGAGCACTCAGAATAAAATCCCACCGGCACACGGAAACGCACACACAAACACGCTTAATGAATATGACTGCGTCTGTGCTTTTAATTCATCACGAGCGGCCAGCAGACCTGCCACACTGACAAATGAACAACTAACACAAATAAATGAGTCAATTAGCATTCACAGGCCTCCTGCCGTGCACACAACATCCCTCTCTCTGATGTTTTCATTCTCAATAATGAAATAATAATCTCTGCTTTTCATTGCTTTTATATATACAGGCACATGCAGAGCCGGGCTTCTTTTTTTTACTGTCTGTCTGACAGGAATTAAACCGTATATCTGAGAGGCGTTTGTGGAAACTACTCACTGCATGAAACAAGCCTCAATTTGTGAAAGAATTTGGAACAAAACGAATTTGGACAGACTTACAATATCTGAATGTCATTGCATTGGACATCAAAAATATCAAGAGACATTCATTTTAAAGAAAGACACACAAGCACAGTAAAGCGAAGCATTTCTGCCTGGTCTTTCTATTCTTATTGTTCAGATCTTGTTTAGATTTGCGTGTTTTTCTTATCCTGTGCATCCTGTTTTGGCTCCTCCCCCTTTGTTTGCACTGTTATCTCCTTATTTCCCTGATTATTGGTTGATTTGTCCCACCTCCCCTCTTGATTTCCTTACCTTTAAATCTCATTTATTAATCCTAGTCCTGCTTTGCATGATGTGTCCTCTCTCTGTCTCTGTGTCCTGTGTCAGTTGGCTAGCACTATTTCCTGGTTTTCTACAAGATACAGTTCCAGCACTTGCTGTTCTGCCCAGTTTGCTTTGTTTAGTGTTTTGTTCTTGTATGGCTCTCTGACAGTTTTTGGGTTCCTGGCTGTCTAGCTGTAATCTGGGCCTTTTGTGTTTTAAAACTTTTCAAATGAAACAATATATATATTACCATTTAAAAGGTGAGGGTGATATTTGTTTGTTAGTTTAAAATATATTTCTTACGTTCACAGAGGCTACCTTTATTTAATCAAAAACAATAAAACAGTATTAAAATAACCGTTTAAAATGACTGTTTTTATATTCTTAAAACAAATAACTATTTTCAATAAATAAATAAACAAAAAATTAATTAATTAAATAAATATAAAAGAATCCTCAAAATCACAACTTTTTGTGAAAAGTTCAAAAGAACAGCATTTAGTTGAAATAATGTCTTAACTGTACCATTTGATCAATTCAGTGCATCCTTGATGAATAAAATAATGAATAAGATAATGAATTCTATGAATTCCAATGAATTCCAGAATTCCTACAAATACTTCTTGGAGCTGAGAAATTATAACTGCCAATTTCTGAACACATTTTCCTGTCTACTGTAAATACTCAGTATTTCCAGAGAAATATTCCTCACACTGTAAAAAATGACTGTACAAATGCCACAGTAAAAACCAGTGAAATGGTTTAACGGTAAAAGACCATAAAATTTACAGTGAAAAAACGTAAATTGATGTAACTGCGTTACATTTTAAAAAAAAAAAAATTGATGTTTTTTTTTTTTTAAATAACTCTTTCTTCTTTCTTCTTCTCGTTTTTTCTTAGCAGTTTTGTACAGTAGCGTTGTATGTTACATCTAATGTTGTTAAATTAATGTTCATTGCATTATTTCAGTTTCATGTGTGTTACCATAATGGTGTTTAGTAATAATAATATTTAAAAGCTTTGGTTCATCATGTGACTTTCTTATCATCACCTGCTTTTGGTGGTTATCAGTGTATTACAAAAGTACAAAACAGATTTCAGTACTTCAATAGGTTGGTACATTAACATTATATCAGTTAATGAAAGTACGGTATTTACCTGTAAATTTAAGTTAGAACCGTAAAACATAAAACGTAAAAAAAATGTTGCTACAGTATTTTTATGGTAAAATTCTGGCAACCACAGCTGCCGTTTTTCTTTTTTTTTTTACCGTAATTTTTACGGAATTAGTTTTTACAGTGCCGTATTTCACACAGATTCAACAGTAAAAAAATGATTAACTGGTAAGTGACTTCAAGTGAAAAATCAAACACAATACTAGTGACAACACATATCATCAGGAGAGTTTGATCTGTACAGGAAGAGCGAGACGAAGCTGCTGTACTCACTGAGCAATGAAGTGACTAAAACTCCTGCACCAGTTCTCTGGGTGGCGGAGGGTAGGAGACGGGTTCCTGCAGATAAAACACACAAAGACACAACACACATGAATGAGACACAAGCAAACGTATTGGATTGACCTCATTCAGCAATGGTAAATAAATTAAAAATCTAAAGGGACAACTGTGTTTGTTCAGAACAAATGTCTGTTCGCATTCATCTCCCTACACAAAGAAAAGCAGAAAACACAAACGCATCATTCAGGTACAGACCTGTGCCAAAGAACAGCTATTCAGGACAGCTCCTCTAGTATAAAAGCCTAGAAATCAAATACTGCAGTCCTACTATAAAATCAATATGCTCTCTCACCTTCTCTTTATACAGTCACCAAAACATTTCATCAAAACTTTCTTACATTAATTGCAGACATCAAGTTATTAATAAATTTGACAATGTTGGATTTAGCAATAATGTTCGGGAGGCAGACTTACTTTAGTTTTATATTTTCTGTTTTCATTTTAATTGTACTTAAAGTTTTGGGATTTTTTTAAATACTATTTTTTAAAATACTATTATAGCTTTTATTAATATTTTTAATTAGTTTTATTTTAAGTTTTTTTATTATTTATAGTTATTTATATATTGTTCCTTTAAATGCAAATGAGCTCTGCTTGCCCCGCCCCCTCTTCTCTCTGCTGCGCTGAGAGATTGTTTATTTTAGCTGCATTTAACGCGTTTAGCCACAAAACTTGCTAAATAACACGTTATTAGGAAAGGAGATTGCAGAGATCCATAAAAAAAAAAAAAAACTTATACTCATTTCTGCTGTAGGTGAAGCTGGATCACGAATGATTTGTGCGAACATAGACGCATTTATGTAGATCAGGAGGCGCATTCCCTTCACAAACAAACTTAACCCACTGCATCTTC